>CAJVRN010000219.1:4692500-4707500 GCA_911728415.1 Lagocephalus sceleratus | reverse complement strand
ATGTGTGTGTGTATCTATGTGTGTATATCTGTGTGTGTGTATGTGTGTGTGTGTATGTGTGTGTGTATGTGTGTGTGTATCTATGTGTGTATATCTGTGTGTGTGTATGTGTGTGTGTATGTGTGTGTATCTATGTGTGTATATCTGTGTGTGTGTATCTATGTGTGTGTATGTGTGTGTATGTGTGTGTGTGTATGTGTGTGGTGCCCCCTGCTGGTCAGTCTTCTCGGTGCATCTCTGTATCGTTTACTGTTGTTTCTCATGATATTTATGATAAAGTTGGTACACCGTGATGAGTGAACGTGTGTCCACATGAATGTAACGGGTAATGTAACGCGTGTGGGTGTCTTAAAGTAACTGTAATCGAGTAATCGTGAACTTTGCAGGGTTTCTGGGTCAGAACGTGACGATCTGACCTCTGTGCTCTGACGTCACCAAGAGGCGGTCCCGGAATCACGTGACTTGTCGCGAGCCCCAACATCCGGCTGGTCCGAGCGAAACGTCTCTAAAATTCAGCTTTTTCTGCCATTAAACCATCAAGAAGTATGTTTCTACCAAAGGCTTCCGTGTTGCTACCTCGTGCTGTCGCGCTTTTTATGAGTCCACCAGATGATTGGAATGTTTCTTGTGAATGCTAACCTGTTAGCATGCTAACCGCCTCTCAAATGAAGTCGAATTAAGTCGAATTAAGTCGAATTAAGTCGAATTAAGGACCTGACGAGTGCAGGCCGAGCACGGCCCGGCTGGGCCGCTGTGTGAGGCTGTCCCGCTCTTCTGTCCAGGCTGTCCTGTCCTGACCAGATGTCCTCCAGGGGAGCAGAGACGTCCCTGCCTGTCCACAGGGATGTCCACAGGGATGTCCACAGGGATGTCCACCGCCTCATCCAGATGTGCAGCTCCAACATCCACAAGATTACGCACAACAGTACGTCCACGCAGGGCGCCGGTCTCCCCAATGGACCGTTGCCATGGAAACGGTCCAGCAGGACAACAGGAGCTGTCCCGGCGATGTTGGGAGTCTTGGCTGAGCTGACGTGTGTCTCTTCTCACAGCTGGACAGATCAAGAGCATGGTGAACCAGCTGGGGACCAGGCAGGATACCAGTCGTCTGCAGGACCACCTGTATGAGACAAGGCTGCTATCTGCACCATCTGGACCATCTGGACCTTGTCCTCAGGGCTGTCCCTCTGTTGTGTCCACAGACAGCAGATCCAACACTCCACCAACCAGCTGGCAAAAGACACCAATAAGCTCCTGAAGGAGCTGGGTTCAGCCCCTCTGCCGTCATCGCCTTCAGAGCAGGTGAGTACCCAGAGACCCCACCTGGGGAACCTCACGAGGCTCCTCTCACCTGGAGGACCCTACGAGGCTCCTCTCACCTCACGAGGCTCCTCTGACCTCACGAGGCTCCTCTCACCTGACGAGGCTCCTCTGACCTCACGAGGCTCCTCTGACCTCACGAGGCTCCTCTGACCTCACGAGGCTCCTCTGACCTCACGAGGCTCCTCTGACCTCACGAGGCTCCTCTGACCTCACGAGGCTCCTCTCACCTGACGAGGCTCCTCTGACCTCACGAGGCTCCTCTCACCTGACGAGGCTCCTCTGACCTCACGAGGCTCCTCTCACCTGACGTCCTCTCACCTCACGAGGCCCTCCTCACCTCACGAGGCTCCTCTCACCTACGAGGCTCCTCTGACCTCACGAGGCTCCTCTGACCTCACGAGGCTCCTCTGACCTCACGAGGCTCCTCTGACCTCACGAGGCTCCTCTGACCTCACGAGGCTCCTCTCACCTCACGAGGCTCCTCTGACCTCACGAGGCTCCTCTGACCTCACGAGGCTCCTCTCACCTCACGAGGCTCCTCTGACCTCACGAGGCTCCTCTGACCTGACGAGGCTCCTCTGACCTCACGAGGCTCCTCTGACCTCACGAGGCTCCTCTGACCTCACGAGGCTCCTCTGACCTCACGAGGCTCCTCTGACCTCACGAGGCTCCTCTCACCTCACGAGGCTCCTCTCACCTCACGAGGCTCCTCTCACCTCACGAGGCTCCTCTCACCTGACGAGGCTCCTCTCACCTGACGAGGCTCCTCTGACCTCACGAGGCTCCTCTCACCTGACGAGGCCTGTGTGTCCTGGTTCTTGGTCAGAGGCAGCAGAAGATCCAGAGGGATCGGCTGATGAATGACTTCTCAGCGGCACTCAACAACTTCCAAGCAGTTCAACGTCGTGCAGCAGAGAAGGAGAAGGAGACGGTGGCGCGGGCCCGAGGAGGATCCCGTCTGTCGGTGAGCTCCTGCAGACGACCCCAGACCGCTGACCTTCTGACCTTCTGACTGACCTCAGCTGCTGCTGCTGCTCTGCAGGCTGAAGACACCTTCCAGGATGAGAAGCTGGTTTCATTTGATAAGTGAGTTCCTCGTCTGCACCTTGAACACCCTTTAGCTCAGTGGTGTGACGGAAGCTCAGGCTCCGCCCACCACTGCTCCTCTATTCAGCTCAGGCTCCGCCCACCACCTCCCCTGCTCAGCTCAGGCTCCGCCCACCACCACCTCTGATCCTCTTCTTCTGTGGTGTCCTCAGGAGCCCGTCAGGAAGGACCAGCGTAGCTCTTGATGTTTAAGAGGTCTTCTTTGACCACGTTAGTCGTACAAATAAAAGTAAAGAGTGGCAGACATCCCCCACCTACACGTGGTGCTGAGAGGACGACAGGAAGTGCTGCTGTTGTCAATGGCAATGGCCACTGTTGAGGATAATGACCTGTGTGTGTTCTCCATGTAGCCAGGAGGACTGGGGTCAGATGAGCGCTCAGTCCGAGGAGGTGGCCATCACTGAAGAGGACATGGAGCTGATCAAGGAGAGGGAGACTAACATCAGGCAGCTGGAGGTGGGTCCTCCTAACCCTAACCCTAACAGCTGGAGGTGGGTCCTCCTTACCCTAACCCTAACAGCTGGAGGTGGGTCCTCCTTACCCTAACCCTAACAGCTGGAGGTGGGTCCTCCTTACCCTAACCCTAACAGCTGGAGGTGGGTCCTCCTTACCCTAACCCTAACAGCTGGAGGTGGGTCCTCCTAACCCTAACAGCTGGAGGTGGGTCCTCCTAACCCTAACCCTAACAGCTGGAGGTGGGTCCTCCTTACCCTAACCCTAACAGCTGGAGGTGGGTCCTCCTAACCCTAACAGCTGGAGGTTGGTCCTCCTAACCCTAACAGCTGGAGGTGGGTCCTCCTAACCCTAACCCGTCATGGAGCTCCAGAAGAAGGTCCCCTCATGAGCTCCAGCACTTTTCAGCTTGTGTGATGGTGACACTGGAGCTGCTCCTGGTCTGGACAGAAGAACAGGCTGCTCTTCAGAGGGTGCAGACGGGCTCGTGTCCTCCAGGACGTGAGCTCCACTCATTTGACTTGGACCAGGTCCTCACATGAAGACCATCGTCTTTGTCCCAGGACAGGAAAGATGGACTCAGGCCCGACCAATACTAACCCTTGACTATTGACCACCAAGTATGGGGGCGCGGAGGTAGCCAATCAGGAGGCCAGCTGAGGCCAGGAGGTCCCGTGTGGGCAGGAGATGGGAGCGTGTGGAGAACATCATGTACAGTCTTCAGCTGCCTGTGGCCTCCACCGACCGGCAGAAGGTCCACAACCACAAACATCCATGTCTGCTAAAGCCTCTCTCTCTTTTCAGTCTGACATCATGGATGTAAACCAGATCTTCAAGGACCTGGCAGTGATGATCCATGACCAGGGAGAGATGATCGGTGGGTGAGGTCCTCATCAGGTTGAGACAGCAAACCAGAGGGTGGAGCAGATTACTGCTCAACTGAGGACTGGGCTCCTGCTTGGACCTGGTTGGACCTGGGTCCTGGTTGGACCTGGTTCCTGGTTGGGGTCATGGTGCTGTATCTTGGTCGCTGACACCTTCTCGCTCTGCAGATAGCATAGAGGCCAACGTGGAGAACGCTGAGGTGCACGTGGAGCGAGGGACGGAGCAGCTCCAGAGGGCGTCCTACTACCAGGTGGGTCTGCAGGTCCTGGTGCTGGTCTGCAGGTCCTGGTCCAGGTCCTGGTGCTGGTCCGGGTCCAGGTGCTGGTGTGCTGCAGCCGTTGCTCACCTCCTCTCGTCTGTTGTGTTGCAGCAAAAGTCCCGCAGGAGGATGTGTGTTTTGGCCGTGGTGTGTTCCGTCGCTCTGGTTCTACTGGGCATCATCATCTGGCAGATGTCCCAGTGAGCTCCTCTGGAGCTTCAGCGTGGATGAGGACACCACACGGACTCGCTGACACCCTCTGAGGACGTGAAGACCTTCATTAACACTAGCTTCATCTCTAGCACCCCCTGGAGCTGGACTCTCTAGACTCTCAATAGTTGTTTGGTGTCACATGTCTGAATATCTGAGGAGGCCTGCTGCACCTTCTCACAGTATTGTCAAACATCACGTGTGGAGCTGAAGGAAGCCATCCAGATGATCTAGATAAACCCAGATGTTATCAGTCCAGGGCTGTAACCTGGTCTGCTGCAGGGCAGAAGAATCCTCTGTCCTGACCGCTGTGGACCCACCTTCAGAGGAGGAGATGCTCCTGGGACCCAGTGGAGACCAAACATCTGGGGTTAGGAACATCTGGGGCTGACCCGTCCAACGCTGGGTTGGACCTGTAGAAGCTTGTTTCTGCTCTTTGATTTAATGTTCATGCTCAGAATTAAATTATTGCAGCTCCAGAAAATATTGACACATTTTGAGAAACTCCTCCACATTCAGATGAAGTCAGGTTAGAAGGTCTGGAACAGGTGAGAAGATCAGGAACAGGTGAGAAGATCAGGAACAGGTGAGAAGATCAGGAACAGGTTAGAAGATCAGGAACAGGTTAGAATATCAGGAACAGGTGAGAAGGTCAGCAAGTTGTGCTTTCTGCTCACACCAAAGAAAATAGCCGAGTGAGCCAGAGGAGCTCCAGGTCGGTTCATCTGGAAGGTTTCAGCCTCCATAGATGTTTCGTCAACGTTGATGTTCATGGTCTTTGGTCCTGTGACTGACTGAATAAAGGAGAGAACCAATCAGGCTTCTGTGTGTGAATGAGCAGCAGCTGGTGGAACATCAGCCATCTTCTGCAGGGCCAGATCATTTCTGGACCTCATCTGTGAGGAGTCCTGGAGTGACCTTTGACCTGGACCTGACCTCCAGCTCAAAGGTCTCCAGGAGAGACCAGAAAAGCTCCTCAAGCATCTGGTGTTCAGGCTGGACTGTTGGGGTCCAGGAGAGGGAGAGTTCTCAGAACCTCCAGCTGGTCCTGACAATCATACACCTCCTCTCCTCTCCTCTCTTCTCTCCTCCCCTCTTCTCTCCCCTCTTCTCTTCTCTTCTCCTCCCCTCTTCTCTCCCCTCTCCTCTCCTCTCCTCTCCTCCTCTCCTCCTCTCCTGCTCTCCTCTCCTCCTCTCCTCTCTTCTCTCCCCTCTCCTCTCCTCTCCTCCTCTCCTCACCTCCTCTCTCCTCTCCCCTCTCCTCCCCTCTTCTCTCCTCCTCTCTCCTCCTCTCCTCACCTCCTCTCTCCTCTCCCCTCTCCTCCTCTCTCCTCTCCTCTCCTCCCCTCTTCTCTCCTCCTCTCCTCTTCTCTCCTCCTCTCCTCTCCTCTCCTCTCCTCTTCTCTCCTCTCTCCCCTCTCCTCCTCTTCTCTCCTCTCCTCTCCTCTCCTCCCCTCCCTCCCCCAGTGTTGGGGGAAGGGAGGGGAGGAAGTGAAGCTTTCCTGTTGGACGTCCTGCTGACTTCCCTTTTCCTCCAGTGGGTGGTGTACTGGTTTTCTGGTGCTTACTGGTTTCTGGCCAGTCTGAAGGTGTCATATTAAACTTCAGGAGTGGAAATGAAGAACCTGATGAAGGTGAAGATGAAGAACCTGATGAAGGTGAAGATGAAGAACCTGTCCTCCACGTTTACACTCATCCTGATGTTCACAGCTGGAGCTCCATCAGCTGATCAAAGCTGAACTTTCATTCATCTGCTTGTTTGTGCTGAGCAGATGCAGCGTTTAGTGTTACATCGCTTTAACACACACACACACACACACACACACACACACACACACACACACACGCGTCAGTCCTCTGTGTGAGAGAGAGAGGCGGGCGGGCGAGCGAGTGAGCGGGGGATGATTCAGAAGTCAGAACAGCCACTTCAGGCTCCTGCTGCTGCCCAGTCAGGAGCTCCCTCTGGTTCCTGAGCTGCTCCAGGTCCAGGTCCAGTCCAGTCCAGGTCCAGTCCAGGTCCAGCTCGTGTCCAGCTTCAGCAGACATGTCCTCCATGTCCAGAGTGTCCAGCCTGTCAAAGCTGCGGCAGGAGCGGATGAAGGAGGTCAACCTGAGGGTGAGTTTCCATCTCCACTCAGACCTTCACCTGCGTGTGTCTACGTGGGCACCGTCGGCCAGGATTCAAACCCTCAACCTCGCCGTAGCAACGCAGGCTCGTCGGTGGAAGAACTGGTTTGTGTCGCTGTTGCCACACTTCCTCTTCTGACAGGAACACACGGAAACGAGCTCCGATACAACATCGACTGTGTCTACCTGACCCTGTGTGTGTAGGAGTGTGTGAGAGTGTGTGTGTAAGAGAGAGTGTGAGTGTGTGTGAGAGTGTGTGTGTGCGTGCCTGTGTAATGTGTGTGTGGGTGTGTGTGTCTTGAGTAGATATTTGACTATAGCAACTGTTGCCATAGTAATGGAAGTGTAGGTGTTGGTGTGATATTTCTGCTTCACAGGATGTTCTCCAGCTAAAAGAAGTTCAAATGAATAAAGTGAACTCGCTGGAGCCGAGGAGGCCCTGGACGCCCCCGCCCATCATGTCGGGGGGGGGGCATGGCCCTCGGTAGTCACAGGGGGTATGGCCCTGGGTAGTTGGGGGGGCATGGCCCTGGGTAGTTGGGGGGGGGCATGGCCCTGGGTAGTTGGGGGTGGTGGTGGACCCGAGGACACTGGGGGGGGTACGGCCCTGGGTAGTTGGGGGGGGGGGGCATGGCCCTGGGTAGTTGGGGGAGGGTGGACCCGAGGACACTGGGGGGGCATGGCCCTGGGTAGTTGGGGGGTGGACCCGAGGACACTGGGGGCATGGCCCTGGGTAGTTGGGGGGGGGGGACCCGAGGACACTGGGGGGGCATGGCCCTGGGTAGTTGGGGGGGGTGGACCCGAGGACACTGGGGGGTACGGCCCTGGGTAGTTGGGGGGAGGGTGGACCCGAGGACACTGGGGGGTGGCATGGCCCTGGGTAGTTGGGGGGGGTGGACCCGAGGACACTGGGGGGCATGGCCCTGGGTAGTTGGGGGGTGGACCCGGGGTCACTGGGGGTTGCTGTGGAACCACATGCTGCTCCGGTGGCCCCAGCTGCCACACCAGCAGCATGTGGTTCCACATGTGACTTCAGACTGTGAGTCAACACTTCCCTAAAGCGTCAAACGTCCTTTCAAAACATCCACTTTGATTGTGAAAGCAGCTGAGGGACAGTCTGAGGGACAGTCTGAGGGACAGTCTGAGGAGACACCAGCAGCTGAGGGCCGACAGACTGGACCGGTCCTGGCTCCTAAGCTGCTGATGGTCCACCGTGGTAGCAAGGTGATGGATGAGGGGAGGAGCTTCAATCATGACTTTGAACCCCAGAAGTTTTCAACTGTAGATACGTGTTCTGATTGTGGTTCTGATGGTGTTTCTGGTTCTGATGGTGATTCTGATGGTGGTGGTTCTGATGATTGTGGTTTTGGTTCTGGTGGTTCTGACCAGTTGAGAGCAGCAGGAAGATCTCAGAAACCTGGACACCAAAAGTATTTCTCTGAATGTGATTTCCTGGACCGCAGCTCCAACGTTTGATCCTGAGTGTTGCTTCGTGGCTGCTGCTCATCATGATGGAAAAGCCTTCGTTCTCCACCGTCATGGATGGTTGGAGGAGTTGCTCTTGCGAGATGTTTGCTTTAGCTCGCCGCCAACTGAGAAGAAAGTTGAGGGATGGTTGGTCTCTTTGTTGGAGCTTTACTGGGTCTGACATGAGGCTGATGGGAGCAAGAACCTCCTTCTGGTGGTTCTGGACAGTGTTGGCTTCAGAAGGTCTTCCTCCACACGACTCTTCTCACTGTGCAGATGTGTCTGCTGCTGCTGCTGAATCAACTTACCTGTAACAGATTGACCTTCAGACCGGACACAGTGACCTCTAACCATGACAGAGTGACCTTCAGGCAGGACACAGTGACCTCTAACCATGACAGAGTGACCTTCAGGCAGGACACAGTGACCTCTAACCATGACAGAGTGACCTTCAGACAGGACACATGACCTTCAGACAGGACACAGTGACCTTCAGACAGGACACAGTGACCTCTAACCATAACAGAGTGACCTTCAGACAGGACACAGTGACCTTCAGACCGGACACAATGACCTCTAACCACGACAGAGTGACCTTCAGACAGGACACAGTGACCTCTAACCATGACAGAGTGACCTTCAGACAGGACACAGTGACCTTCAGACAGGACACTGTGACCTCTAACCATGACAGAGTGACCTTCAGACATGACAGAATGACCTCTAACCATGACAGAATGACCTCTAACCATGACAGAGTGACCTTCAGACATGACAGAGTGACCTTCAGACAGGACAGTGACCTCTAACCATGACAGAGTGACCTTCAGACATGACAGAGTGACCTTCAGACAGGACAGAGTGACCTTCAGACAGGACAGTGACCTCTAACCATGACAGAGTGACCTTCAGACAGGACACAGTGACCTTCAGACAGGACAGTGACCTCTAACCATGACAGAGTGACCTTCAGACATGACAGAGTGACCTCTAACCATGACAGAGTGACCTTCAGACAGGACACAGTGACCTTCAGACCGGACACAGTGACCTTCAGACATGACAGAGTGACCTCTAATCATGACAGAGTGACCTTCAGACATGACAGAGTGACCTCTAACCATGACAGAGTGACCTCTAATCATGACAGAGTGACCTCTAATCATGACAGAGTGACCTTCAGACAGGACACAGTGACCTTCAGACAGGACAGAGTGACCTCTAACCATGACAGAGTGACCTTCAGACATGATAGAGTGACCTTCTTTCAATGAGATGTCAAAGTGAGTAAGGTGGTGGGTATGGGGGGACTGATACAGATGCAGGTTCTTGTGCTGGAGGCCAGAGACAGAAGGTTAAGTGAACTCTGTTTCTAGGAAAATGAGTGTGTGTGTGTGTGTCTGTGTGCGTATATACATACACACACTTATGTATGATATGTTATATTGAAATACATTAATAGTAATGCAGATGCTGATGGAATTGTGTGTGCAGGTGCTTTTATTCTGTAAACACAGGAAGCACATGGTGTCACTCTCTTACAGAATAAAGAGCGGGAACGCCTGAGAGAGCAGGAAAATGCTGTACGGGAGAGGGAGGCACGCTACAACAATGGACACCTCTTCACCTCGTTGACGGTGTCCGGAACCACACTTTGTTCAGCCTGCAACAAAAGCATTACGGCCAAGGAGGCGCTCAGCTGCCCAAGTAAGGACAGAACATCTGCAGACGTTGGAGACCCTGCTGAAGCTGCACAACTCACCTCTTCTCAGCAGGAGTTTTAGTACTGATGATGTTGACGTTGTTTTCCAGCGTGTAATGTCACCATCCACAACCGATGTCGTGACACTCTGCCCAACTGTGCCAAAGTGAAGCAGAGGGTAAGACGCGTTATTGATCAGTTATTGGAGCTACAGATGTGTATGGAGCTGAGAGCAGAAGGCTCCAGGAGGTTTGTTTCTTCGAAAAAACATCAAAATTTGAATTGGGAGTAATAGATTGTTGTAATAACAGGATGTGGTGTGTTTAGCTGCACTTCATAGACCTGATCGTGTTTCAAACCTTTCACCTAACTTTTGACTCTTCCAGTTTGAAAACATCTGGTCTGGTCTTGTTGTGTTTTCATCTCTTTTAACATAGACTTGTCTCCAAAAGTGACTCTCTGTTGACTTTCTGCTGCACATCACAATACCGTTTACACAACCTTCAATAATCAATAATAAAGTAATAATAGGATCAGCATGTTTGTTTCCATGGGCGTACACCAAGGCTGAAACCCCTTTCACATCATCTGAGTCAGTGGAGCATCATCAGTATCGAGCATGTAGATCCACTAGGATGTGATCCACATGTAGATCACATGTGAAGATGTGACACTGATTGGAACACACCAACCAGACTAGTCCTCTGCAGAAGGTCTAGTAACTGACAGTCCAGTAACTGTGATGTTGATGAAACTGACCACTCCCCCTTTAGAGAAAGTGTCCACTCATGTCCTTCAGTAGATCAGGTCCTACTGGAGTGTTGCTGATTTGGACTTTTTGCCTTTTGGACTAATTACTATTCCAAACTTGTCTAATCAACCAGTTAACATCCTGATCTGTCTGTCATCTGTACCAAGTCCTAAGTGGGCCTGACCATCTTCTCACGTTTGAAAATGATGAAGAAAAGGGTGGGAGTATCTAAGAGATCTGGGTGGAGATCTTCACCCAGACCAGGATGAGGAAATCATTTAGCTGGTGTGACTGGACAGTGGTGGATGTAGAGGTACATGATGTCTGAGGTAAACTAGGTGAACCAGTCAGCTGTCAATGCCAGGCTCACCTCCTGGAGGCCATTGTAGGGCTCTTCTCTGGAAGACAGAAGAACTAGCTCATGATCAGGCCAAACAAAGAATGAAAAGGTCTTCCATCAGTTAAAGCGGTGCTCTGGAACCTCCTCACTGCCTGCTAGAAAGGAAGGCCCACTCCTGGAAGTGTAGGGTGGGGCTGACCTGTGTCCTCTGTCCCTGCAGCAGCAGAAGACGGCACTCATGAGGAATAGATCTGCCCTCCAGAGCACCATGCTCCACACCAAACGTGAGAACATCAAACATATCCTCACTCCCCTCCACCCCGTTCTCCTGCTTTGCTTTTATTTTCCATCATTATTCAGCTACTCACTCTGCATTTATTTTCTGTCGGTCTGGTTCTTCACGATGTGTCCAAACGTTCTCACACACTGAGCTTCACACCAACAGGGACCATCATGACTACCCTTTCATATGGAGCTGGTCCTCTGCTGGAACAGCTTCCACTCTTCCTGGAAGGGTTGGGCGTGTTTCTGTGGGAATAATTGAGGTCAGGTACTGATGTTGGATCACGCCTGGTTGGTAAACCAGTTCATCTCAAAGGGTTGAGGTCACAGCTCCGTGCAGGCCGGTGAGGTTTCTCTGAAGTCATCAGTGCATGTCTTCATGGACCAGAGCACACTCTTGTTCCCAGAACTCAAGCGTTACAGCTAGAATTTGACATTTTTAAGAAAAGTCCATTAAAACTCTGGGCCGACAGTTGTTCCTGAGTAGAATGATCTGTGAGAAAATCAGCTTTCCCCATCTGATGCCTCAAACTCGATTTGTATGAAGCGGCAGTGCTGGTGCTTTGGGGGTCTGGCCATGGGTTTCCCTCCTTCCACTCTGATGGAACTTCCCAGATGTCTCAGAACAGGGGGTAGAGCATTTCCATGCTGGTTTGGATATCAGCTTCTAGTGCTTCTGGAATGTTATCTGGACTGCAGACTCTCCCTCTGGTTGGATCTCTTTGTGGATCTCCTGGTGGACCTCCTGGTGGATCCTCCTGGTGGTTCTCTTGGTGGATCACCTGGTGGATGTCCTGGTGGCTGGCCTGGTGGATCTCCTGGTGAATCTCCTGGTAGGTCTTCTATTGGATGCCCTAGTGGATCTCCTTGTGGACCTCTTGGTGGATCTTCTTGTAGATATCTTGGTGGACTTCCCGGCGGATCTCCTTGTGGATCTCCTGGTGGCTCGCCTGGTGGTTCTCCTTGTGAATCTCTTGGAGGATCTCCTGGCAGATCTCTCCTTGTAGGGACCTCTCAGACATTGTCAGGTCTCTATCAGCTGGATTTCCACTGGGTTCTGTGGGGCTGTGGGTTTCTTCCAAAGATCCTCATGCTCCTCTCATCTGTGTTTCTGTGGTCTCAGCTGGTTGACCTTGGTCTGCCTCTGCTGCCAGTGTCTCTCTGGAGTTCCTCTTGTCCGCTCTGATGTTTCTCTGCTGCTCTGGGTTGTTTTTTGCTGTTCTTCTGAGGCCTGTATTGATGTTCTCACTCGTCTCTGTGTCTCCTCATCTTGTCTGATTGTTTCAGGTGCAGATGTCTCTTCCTGTCTCTTCCACAGAGAAAGTCTACCAGTCTGTCCACCTTCTTGACTTTTGTCCTGTTGCTTTGCTCACATTTCAAAGGTCATGACCTTTCCCCCACCCCTGCTGTTGTATTGCCTTTCCCATCTGCAACATCTTTTTGTTTCCTAGCTGCAGGTATTAATAAGCGTCCAAGTTCAGCCATCTACCCCTCTGACAGCTTCCGACAACCCCTCCTGGGATCTCGCCTTGGACGTTCCAGCCTAATGCTGTCCAAAAGTGTGTCCACTAACAACATAGGGTGAGTCGCGGGTAGATCCCGGAGATGTTCTGCTGTCGGTCTGATCTGTGTGTTATTCAGTAAAGAATTTGTGTGCTTCTGTAGGACCCTGAATGATGATTCTCCTCTGGGTCTGCGCAGGATTCTGTCTCAGTCCACAGACTCGCTCAGCTTCAGGGCCAGAGCGATGTCCATAGAGTCTCTGGCTGACGAAGGTATCGCAGCCCTGGACAATATCCGGATAGCTTCGATCTCTAGCTCCCTGACATCCGTCTGTCTTCCCATGCTGATGTTTCTGCAGGAGACCAGTACTACAGCTCGGTCCTGGAGGAGATTGAGTTTGAGGGCAATGACTTCAAGGCCGACTCGTGGAGCATGGCAGTCGACAGCAGCTATCTCCAGACGCACCGTAAAGATGTCATCAAGAGGCAGGATGTCATCTATGGTGACTGTGCTTCCTTCCTGTACCTTACACCCTCTACACATGTAGAAGTGGAGGGGGGCTCAGTTTGTGGGGTGTCAGTAGAACAGGCTGATGGACACGGGAGTTATGGGGCAGATTTCATGAAGTCGGCTCCCTTTGTGTTCCTGAAGTATCAGCTGCTGCTGGAATCTGGGGTTAGCTAACCCTAACATAACGCTGCAGGTCTGCGAGTCCTTCCCAATTGTGTGCGAACATTTTGTGGGCTGTGGATCTCATGTTGTGAGGAACCAACCGTGCAGATGCTGGTGGTCTGGTGGATCGATTGGACCTTGAAATCAGTTACATCCTGGGCTGTAGCTCCAGAGTGGAACTGCTGCATCGATATTTATGTATATAACAGTTGGCCAAAGAAGCTGCTCTGAGCTTCTTCCTCTCCTTCACTTAAAGCTGCTGCTTCAACACATAAACCTTAGAAACGAGGGACAGCCACACATCAGGCTCATTCCCCTGCTTGATCTTAAGAATAACCATCATAATAAATGTTTTCTGGCTGAAGATCACATGAATATTCATTTGATGAGTCAACCACAAAGAGAGTGTCAACGTTTCCTCTTGGTGTCCCCTGTAGAGCTGATTCAGACGGAAGTGCATCACGTCCAAACGCTGCACATCATGGAAAGGGTGTTCCGTCAGGGCATGCTGGATGAGCTTCAGCTCAACCCCAGTATTGTGCATGCACTCTTTCCATGCCTTGATCAGCTGACCAGGATACATTCCCACTTTCTGGAACAACTCTTCCTTCGCCGCAACAACAGCCTGCAGCCTGGATCTGGGCACAACTTCACCATCCACCAGCTGGGAGACATACTACTGGAGCAGGTAACTGGGACTCATAGATCTGGACTTTAATCAGCTCCTGACCGACTGTCACATTCCCAAACCAGGAGTGTGTGACTGTTGCTAAAGGAAAAATCTCCTTCCTGCTAGATACACAACATTCAGGCCAAGGTTTAGACACAACATGAGATTATATGAAATGATCTCTTTATTTACTTTATTTATTATTTAAGATTGATTGATTGATTTACATTTATACCCAATAATTCAGAGTTTAGTATCCAGGTCTTAGGTCTCTGGTGGACATGGATAAAGCTGGAGCAACCCCCCACAAAGGGGGGTGGTTGTGGAAGGACTGTATATATATAATACCCTGTAGAGGCTCCATAATGGTCTCACTTCCCCATAAACAAGCTGAATCCACTCATTTTGCTTTATAGTTGCATATAAGTGTTTGAGATACAAGAATTCTTTTAAAAGGAAAACCTAGAGTAGCAGAGATGATGAAGGTGAGCAGTAATGAAGATGTGTGTACTGTACCAGTTCTCAGACCAGAATGCCGATGATATGAGGAAGACGTATGCTGAGTTCTGCAGCCGCCACCTGAAAGCTGTCAAACTTTACAAGGAGCTGCTGACAAGAGACAAGAAGTTTCAGTCCTTCATACGGGTGAGAACTTAAAAAATCCTGTGCTATTCTTCATGTCGGAGGATTGCTTCTTCACAATGAAAGCAGTAAGATCGTCAGCTCCTGGTGAAGTTGATGCTGCTCAGATAAGGAACCTCATCTGTGGTAGATGAGCTGTAACTCACTCCAAGTGTTCTGTAAGGGTTAGGGAAGGACAGCAGCCAGTGCCAGGGGACTGGTGACTCCAGGAAATGTAGACCACTGTCACTTATCATCTGAAGGACACATTGGACCTCACAGTGGTGCCATGTGAGAAAGACCAGAGAAAGACTTTATCTTCTGAGGTGACTCAGGTTCCTCAGAGAACAGGGGCTCCTGACTTTCAGCTTCTATTCTTCTTTCTGATTATTCAGATAGAAATTGGCTTCAAACAGGGACAGATCTGCTCCGCTTTGCCCCATGAACCAGTGGAGCTGCTGAGTGATGGGCAGATCACAGTAGAACAGTCCTTACGGCTGGAGAACCTGTTCTCCAGTCTGAGCCACACCCTCTGAAGAGGCATTACTGTCGGCCTTCTAGCTGTTGTCAGGCTGAAACAACACACAACCTGCAACTGTAACATCTTAAATAAATTAAATCTTCTTAC
>CAJVRN010000219.1:4662500-4690000 GCA_911728415.1 Lagocephalus sceleratus | reverse complement strand
TATACTCTTGCCACTGCTGGTGGATTGTTAACCCTTTCCTCACCACAATCTGCACCAAATCCAGATGTGTATCTAACATCTGGCTCAATAGATGACTATTAATGAGGATCTCCAGGTCACCTGAAGATGGTGGGAACTAGTTTGTGCGACATATATTTTATTGATTCCCAAGAGGAAAACCTTCATCACACATGCAGTGAGAGGAGCCCGGAGTATTTAGGGCTTCACTACCTTGCTCAAGGGTACCTTGGCATCGCTACAAATGTGTCCTGGCACCTGTCCTGCTACCAGCACATATTTCCAACTTTGGTCTGCAACTGGGGCCAGAGCTACGAACCTCAACCTCCGAACACCGCCCGTTCTGCTCGGTCAGCTATTTGTTTCAGTCTTTTTTCTAAGACATGTCTGACCTTTCCTTCCTGGTTACTCTGATTGTTGTCTCCTCACATTTGCCTCCAGCTGTGCTCTTTGTTTCCTCTGCAGTCTGTCATTCTGTTTCTTTGTGCTTCTCCCTGCTTGGACTGCTCATAGTTAAGAATAAGAACTGTTGTATTTAGTTAGATAGGTTTGGTAGTCAACCTTGTCTCCAGTAGAAATGGTCACAACCAAACAGATGCTAAATCTGACTTTACGTATATATTATTATTATAAATATACATCATCTTGATTCTTACTCATCATCTCATGTATATGTGTATTTTTATTGTCTTCTTTATCACGAAACGGGTGTTTGCTGTTTGTGTCTAGATGTGCAGGTCCTGTTGATGACGGATATCCTGGTGTTTCTGCAGGAGAAAGACCAGAGATACATCTTTTCCTGCCTGGTAAGCAGAGCACATGGGACATGTGACTGAATTGATAACTTTTGAAGTTAGGGTTGATTAATCCAGTACCTATGTTAACCCTTAATCCCACCAAATTAATCCATACAGACAATGGAGATAAACGAACCCCTAAACCCTGACCCTCTGCAGTGGGTTAGGGTTATGGTGTAGAAGTTAGAGTAGATATTCCAAGGCTATATAAGGTACTCTAGGGTTAGGTTAGGTACTCTAGGGTTAGGTTAGGTACTCTAGGGTTAGGGTAGGTACTCTAAGGTTAGGGTAAGTACTCTAGGGTTAGATTAGGCACTCTAGGGTAAGATTAGATACTTTAGGGTTAGGGCAGGTAGACTAAGGTTAGATTAGGTACTCTAGGGTTAGGGTAGGTATTCTTGGGTTACATTAGGTACTCTAGGGTTAGGGTAGGTACTCTAAGGTTAGGATAAGTACTCTAGGGTTAGATTAGGCACTCTAGGTTTAGATTAGGTACTTTAGGGTTAGGGCAGGTACACCAGGGTTAGATTAGGTACTCTAGGGTTAGGGCAGGTACTCTAGCATTAGATTAGGTACTCTAGGGTAAGATTAGATACTTTAGGGTTAGGGCAGGGTAGACTAAGGTTAGATTAGGTACTCTAGGGTTAGGGTAGGTACTCTTGGGTTAGATTAGGCACTCTAGGGTTAGGGTAGGTACTCTTGGGTTAATATAGGTAGTCTAGGGTTAGGGCAGGTACTCTAGGATTAGGGTATGTAGGTACTCTTGGGTTAATATAGGTATTTTAGGGTTAGGGTAGGTACTCTAGGGTTAAGATAGATACCCTGGGTTTAGGGTAGGTACTCTAGGATTAGAGTACATATGTACTCTTTGGTTAATATAGGTATTTTAGGGTTAGGGTAGGTTCTCTAGGATTAGAGTAGGTAGTCTTGGGTTAATATAGGTATTCTAGCGTTAGGGTAGGTACTCTACATTGTTTCTCTCCTCTGTGTTCCAGGACAAACCTGCAGTCCTGTCCCTTCAGAACCTGATTGTACGGGACATAGCCAATCAGGAGCGAGGAATGTTCCTCATTATTGACTCCTCTCCTCCTGTGATGTATGAATTCCATGCTGCCTCTAAGGAAAATAAGAATGTCTGGATGCGCCATATTCAGCACACTGTCAGCAGGTGAATCAGGCTTAATGCTGTGTCCTTACTTGACCTTCAGAACCCATCCAGACCTCACCCATCAGCAGCAGGTCATGATGCTGCTGATGAAGAATACCGCTGTTTGTGCTCATGTTCTAAAAGTCTTTTGGTTGGTGTCTTTGGTTATCAGTGATTATTGATTGGTTATCTCCCTTGACGAGTGTGTGGTCGCGCATCCGCTCTCTGATACAGCATTTTTTTGTATTCACAGGTGCTCCCTACTGTTTAGTTAAGATAACCATGCCCATACATCCAATCCACAAAGACACCACAGGCTTCAGCCTCAATGTATCAATGACAGGCTCAGACCAGTGACGTCACTGGAGCAGTCACTCCACCAGTGTCTAACCAGTGTCTAACCAGTGTCGGACCAGGACCTGACCAGTGTCTGACCCATGTCTCCTGTGTGTTCAGATGTCCGTCCAGGGAGGAATTTCCACTGATAGAAACAGAACACAAGGCCTATCTGAGGAGACTCAGGGGTGAGACATAGCCGTTCCTGTGTGTGTGAGTTCATACTGGAGCCAACCCATCCTTAGAACATTGATCCTAACCCTAACAGAGCAGCTTAAATAGTCCAACTTGATGTCTGCCGGTGGGCTCAGTGAACACGGGTCAACACATGGATTTGCACTTACTATTATTAAAAAAATGTAACAAGAGAATTGACCAGAAACATCGGCCAAGAACCGAGCGAAAACGTAAAAAAGTGTAGAGTCTAAAGAACAGCATTTAACAAATCCTGAAGAACGGAAAGAACAAATGGAGGAGAAAAAGAGATGAATAAGAGGAGAGTCATACAGAGAGAGAAAAAAGCTCTGAGAATAAATGTGATGTGACCAGAGACCAAAATTAGCTCTTATCTGACATCGTGTGACTGAAACTCATTCTAAAATCTACATCCAAGTAACCCTAACCCTAATCCCAACCCCAACCCCAACCATAACCATAACCATAAACAAGCCTAACCCGCAGCCCTAATCCTAACCCTAACCCTTAGTAACCCTTAACCTAACCCTACCCTAACCCTGACACTGTACAACTTTGAGGGAGGCGTACAATGAACTCAGCTTCTTCCACTTCCAGCTGATCTCCAGCAGAAGAACCAGGAGGTGCTGGAGCTGCTGCAGGAGAGGGTGTCCTTGTTCTGTGAGCTGGCAGAAGTGACCAGCGGTCAGGAGGCTCCTCAGCCCCCCATCACTCGCTCTCTGTTCAGGGCCGACGTGCCCCACGCCCCCCGAGCAGGAAAACTCCTCCTGGATGCAACAGCTGAAGGTGACAGAGCCATCAGCTCCCTCCAGCACTCCACTCCTGATCACTTCATCACCTTTACATCAATGCTGTCTTTACATTTCTACACCCACCTATATATCTATCTACATGTCAATCCATACATCTACACATTAATCCATACATCAATCTATACCTCCACATATACCTCCATCTATACATCTGTCTATACATCTACACATTAATCCATACGTCAATCTATACATCTACATATACCTCCATCTATACATCTGTCTATACATCTACACATTAATCCATACGTCAATCTATACATCTACATATACCTCCATCTATACATGTACATATTAATCTATACATTAACTCACACGTCAATCTAGACCTCAATTTACATCAATCCATAATCTATACATTAATCCATACATCTATCTATACCTCCACCTATACGTCTATCTATACATCCATCTATATATCTATAGGGCAACCAATATATCTATACATTAATCTATATAGTTTTCATGTTTTAATGTGCGTACGCATGCGTGCGTGTGTGTGCGCATGTGCTTGTGTGTGCGTGTGTGCGTGCATGTGCGTATGTGTGTGTGTGTGGGGACAGTGGACCGACTGAGCGAGCTCCTTCTTGGCTCCTCCCCTTTTCTGACCAGCTACAACCACGTGGAGGAAGCAGAAAGTCGTGAGTGTCCAGATTTCTGAGTTTTTAATTCCAGCTGTTTTGTAGAACATCTGTTCTTTTCTAGATGTGTCGGTAATCTCTGGTTTCTATCACTTCTAGATGGATTCACAGATTCATAAGTAGAATTAAGAATCTTTATTTTTTTCTTTAATCAGCTGATTTTTCTGTCACGTCTGAGTTTTCTCTCATTTTTTCTCATATCAAACAGCTCAGCTCTTCTGTCTCTGATCAACAGAGAGAAAAGACAATTTTACACATTTAGAAAAGAATTAAGAAGGAAGATAAAAACATGATCATGTCTGTTATATAGGAGTTATAAATTCTGGACATGATTTGGAGTGACAGCCGTGTCCTTCACCTCAGAGTGCCTTGACCTCAGGCGAAGGACACTCCTTGTGTCTTCTCTGTGGCTCCTCAGATGTCATCAGGTCCAATTGGACGTTTTGTCCCCAAAGGTGAGAACTCCATCAGTCATGAAACGTTGATTAACGAATGTCTTCTCTGCTCAGGTTATCAGCATCTGTACATCAATGGAAGTCCGGAGTCGACTGGAGCAAAGGCAAGTAGAGTCTCCTCAAGCCCAAATGAATTAGGAGTGACGTTGAGCAGATGGATGAGAACTCCACCTGCACCAGCATCAAGACTATTCCAGGCTCAGTTTAGTTTAGAAACCTTTATTTATCGCAAAGGACAGTTCACTTCCTGCAGTCTGCCCAGACCGCACATACGTGCACAGATCATGAACCAGACTTCTGTCTAGAAGAACACTTCCCCATAAAAATAGTTGAGTTGTCCTCCATCCTCCCCATGGAGGGGGCCCATAAATCACCTGGAGCCCCTTCTAGCACTCAAACAGGGGAAAAGTGCTGGTCTACCGCCTCTGGACCAGGATGTAAACTATCAACCTGCTCAGGGGTTCCCAGTCTGGGGATCAGTGTCCTCATTCTGACCTCCGGACAGCAAAGGTTTTCTTATAATAGTGTGTGTGTGTGTGTGTGTGTGTGTGTGTGTGTGTGTGTGTGTGTGTGTGTGTGCGTGCGTGTGCGTTTGTGTTTTAAAGGAAATCTATCAGAGTCTGAGGAATCTTGGTGTTTACCTCCATGCACTCCAGGTGAGTCAACCTGTCACACATTCATAAATATGAACTGATGATTATTATTGTTAAGCTGAATTAAGTGCAAACAAATGTTTTACTTCTTATATAGTCGACATCACTGTCAGTAGGAGGTAGGGAGGTGGGAGGGAGGTACATAGGGAGGTAGGTAGGTAGATAGGAGGGAGATAGGTTGGAGGTAGGTAGGAGGGAGGTAAGTAGGAGGTAGGTAGGTAGGAGGCAGGTAGGTAGGAGGGAGGTAGGTAGGGAGGAGGGAGATAGGTAAGAGGTAGGTAGGTAGGAGGGAGGTAAGTAGGAGGTAGGTAGAGGTAGGTAGTTGGGAGATAGATAGGAGGGAGGGAGGTAGGAGGGAGGCAGGTAGGTAGGTAGGTAGGTAGGTAGGTAGGTAGGAGGCAGGTAGGAGGCACTGTAGGTAGGCAGGAGGGAGGGAGGGAGATCGATTCTGGGTCTCAGGGGGGTGTGGTTGATGACCTTTAGGGCTTTGCTGTGAGCTCCATGGAGTGAGCGCCAGCTCTACCTCAGCAAGCTCTCCTGGTGTTTGATGGTGCTTTTATTTTCCTTCAGTGCTGGTTCTTGTTTCCATCCCTCCTTCTCAGTACTTTTGTTATTGTGTCCTTTTGAAAGAACCAGTGGATGTTTGTCTTCATTTCCTCTTCAATGTAGGCAGAATAACCTTCTCGTCTCCTCCAGGCTGCAGTCATCAAACAGGACTCAGTCCTGGAGCTGCTGCAGCAGCCGCAGGAGTCTGCAGCCGGCCTGTGTCCCGGTCTGGGCCAGGTTCGACCAGCTTCAGCAGGTTCAGCAGGTTCAGCCTGTGGGGAGCTGCTCCTCCTGCAGAGGCAGCACAGCCTGCTGCAGGAGGAGCTGCTGAGGCTCCGGGATGCTGAGAACCGCTTTAAAGACAGCGAGAAAGCCCGAGCCAAGCTGGAGCGGCAGGTCCGACACATGAGGGCCTGCGGGGAGAAGACTGTTCAAGTAAGCTTGTGTCATAATGTCTCAATTAACTCAGAATCCCTTAACCCCTGAAGTCTGACCCAACCAGACGGACAGAGCTGTCTGAAGGAGTCGCTCTGAGGTTCGGTCAATGACAGGGATGACTGTGCCTTTCAGGAACCTGTCCCCCAGCCAGAGGCCCCCCAGGAGAACAGTGATCTGGAAGTAGACATGACCTCCGACGATGAAGATGGAACAGCATCTGAGAGCTAAAACTATCCTGAGGAGCTAAAGGTCTGGAAATGAAGATTCCACCATCAGAACATTCTAAAAACAGGAACAATCACCTTCAGAGCAAATGACTAAATTCAGATCTGTTCTGTCTTTTTTAGATCTTCAGGAGGTTACAGAAGCTTTGATCCACCACTAACTCTACATTGGCTCTGCTATATTCTTCTATATTCCACACAGCATGACAGTCATGTCTACGTGTGCTCTGCAGCTCTCCTCACATCTACTTAGCTTTTCTGACGATAGGAAAAGGATTTTCATTTCTACCTGAACGATTGCTTGGATGTCTTAGTTAACTTAACCAAAGGTTTAAAAATCCTGATGTTGAACATTGTGAAGTTTTATTTTAATCTCCCTTATTCAAACAGACATTTACAGACTCAATAAGATAATGTAACGGCAGAGCAGATGCTTAAATTCAGATGTTTTGTGTCAACTTCTGCTCAGATTGTAACTGTTCATCTAAAGCTTTGTCTTTGAAAGTCAAGTTGTTGTTTCTTCATATATATGATTAAACAATTTAAACTGCAATGTCTTTTTTAATAGTGAGGAAATATATGGTTGCCAACCCAGTAAAAAAATCTTGTGAACAGAGATCCCAGATGTTCCTGGATCTGCTGGAGCCATTCCTCCAGCTGTTCCTTCTTCCTGATGTTGATCTTCTGGAGCCTCTCTCCAGCTGTGGCTCATAGCCCCCAGTGTTCTGATGACCAGTGTTACCTTCAGCCCTCACATCCTCTCCAGCTGCTCTCTCAGACCCTGGTGTTCCTCCGGCTGTTCCTTCTTCCTGATGTTGATCTTCTGGAGCCTCTCTCCAGCTGTGGCTCATAGCCCCCAGTGTTCTGATGACCAGTGTTACCTTCAGCCCTCACATCCTCTCCAGCTGCTCTCTCAGACCCTGGTGTTCCTCCAGCTGTTCCTTTTTCCTGATGTTGATCTTCTGGAGCCTCTCCTCCAGCTGTTCCTTCTTCCTGATGTTGATCTGCTGGAGCCCCTCCTCCAGCTGTTCCTTCTTCCTGATGTTGATCTTCTGGAGCCTCTCCTCCAGCTGTTACTTCTTCCTGATGATGTCTGTATAAGTTCTCAGTCACCCAGGTCATGGTAATTCTGGTAACACTTTGGGATGAACACCCTTTGACTAGTACGGGAGTATGAAAAATCCTCCAGAAATCTTGGATGAGAGGCGAAATGTCTTTGTGAAACTCAACCAGTCCAGTTACTATGACTCAACTACCGGATTCTTCCCTATTTTGATCTACTGGAGCCTCTCCTCCAGCTGTTCCTTCTTCCTGATGTTGATCTGCTGGAGCCCCACCTCCAGCTGTAGCTCATAGCCCTGTGTTCTGATGTGTTACCTTCAGTCCTCACATCCTCTCCGGCTGCTCTCTCAGACCCTGGTGTTCCTCCAGTTGTTCCTTCTTTCTGATGTTACAGTTGTGAGGGACTGTCACATCTGACACTCCAACCTTCTTGTTCATCACAATGTCTGGCTGGTTCTCCGTCACTGCTCAGTCTGGATGTCTCTCAGGATCTTTGATTGGTTGTTGTCCACCTTTGGAGGCATGGTGTCCCACTTTTACCTCAGTTGCCAGTCCAAACTTGGTCCAGATGTTCCTCTACACTCCAGCAGCTACTTGGTTGAGACGTTCCATATGTGCTTTAGCTGCTATCATCTCCCACCCTGCTCATGTGCTGGATCATCTTCCTTGGATCTCCTGGTGTGGTAGACCCCAGCATTCTTCTGCTCTTCTTGTGCTGCTCAGAGCCTCTGTGCTCTCCTTCAGTCCAGCCTTTTGGGAGGGTTTCCTGATATCAACCACTTCCTGTGTCTGGTGGTGGTACATGCTATGCAGGGGCGTGTCCGCCCATTATGGTAATAGTCGTATACACGTATACGACCATGGGTGCAAACAGTCCTGCAGCGTGGACACCCTCAAAGCTGGTTACAGCGATCACTGGTTTAGAGCCACTGGTTGCAGCTCTGTACGATGCTCCTGGGAATTTAGTGTAAATCTGTCCACAGTCAGCATGTCTGTCAGGATGTGGACAGCATGTCCATGAAGTGAAGACCAGATCTGGATGTCCCAATGTGTCCTGCTGAAACAGTGCTGCAGCTGCTCAAAGGCTCCATCAGCCCAAGTTTTACTGACCCTGTTGTGTTACTGACACTGTTCACTGTCACTGTGTTAGAGCACACCCCCCAGGTCCACGTCCAGGTGAGCGACTTCAGTTCATCCATCTTGTTGACAAGAGATCTGGTGTTGGTCAGAAAAAGACTCGGGGCAGTGGTCTGTGTGGCTGCTTCTGTTGCTTCTGCGTTCTCTCTCTTCATTGTCTTTGCCTCTCCTCCAGGTATGATAATCCACAAGAACCAGGTCTTCTCACTATGCCCACCAGGATCTTGTGTGATATTGATTTGCTGATTAACAGACTCCAATCCGCTCATATCGACTGTATGTATTGTTTGTCCAACAGAAACTACACAACACATATACAAGGAGGTTGGTGCAGATAGTGGCACCTTGAAGTAGTTCAAAGGTGGATGAGAAGGGTAGGGGTTCTTAATGGTGATGTCAGCCCTCAGTAGTCGGGAGGCAGCAAGGTGGTCTTTGCATTGCTGAACAATGGAACCGCCATAAGGTCTGAACTCATGC
The DNA here is from genome assembly GCA_911728415.1 of Lagocephalus sceleratus. Classification (NCBI taxonomy): domain Eukaryota; kingdom Metazoa; phylum Chordata; class Actinopteri; order Tetraodontiformes; family Tetraodontidae; genus Lagocephalus; species Lagocephalus sceleratus. The sequence goes on along the minus strand of CAJVRN010000219.1, from coordinate 4,681,062 downwards.
TGGCTGAAACAGGTATGGGTGCTGTGGATCCAGACTGGAGTCAGAGCCAGTGGCACAGCACTACCCCAAGCAGGGATGACTCCTGTGGTCCAGACTATGGGTGGATGAACACAGCCACGGATACCCCAGAATCAATGGCAGATGAGGAAGAAGCAGAAACTAGAAACTCTCCAGCCTGGACCAGTAGTCCATCAGTGATATAGCGTGAAGCAGGAAGTCTGTCTGGGAGGAAGACTGGAGATGAAAGTCCATCTGGGATGTAGCCTGGAGAGGGAAGTCCATCTTGAAGGTTGCCTGGAGGAGGAAGGCCCTTTTGGAAGTAACCACAAGCAAAATGTCCATCTTGGAGGTAGCCTTGAGCAGGAAGTCCATCTGGGAGGTAGCCTAGAGCAGGAAGACTGTCTGGGAGGAAGCCTGGAGAGGGAAGTCCATCTTGAAGGTTGCCTGAAGGAGGAAGTCCATCTTGGAGGCAACCTCAAGCAAGAAGTTCATTTTGGAGGTATCCTAGAGCAGGAAGTCTGTCTGGAGGTAACCTGGAGCAGGAAGCCCATGTGGGAGGTAGTCTGGAGAAGGAAGTCCATCTTGGAAGTATCCTCAAGCAGGAAGTCCTCCTTGGAGGTAACCTGGGGGAGGAAGTCCATCTTGGAAGTAACCACAAGCAAACTGTCCTCCTTGGAGGTAGCTTGGAGACAGAAGTCCATCTGGGAGGTCGTGTGGAGCAGAATGTCCATCTGGGAGGAAGCCTGGGGAGGCTTACTTGTGAGGAACAACCTGGCAGTGAGTGTGTGGAGAGCAGGAGTCTTGATTCTGAACCAATCTGATTGGAAGGGGAGAGAGTCTTGATGAGATGGGTGTGGCTGGCAGTCAGAGTGCAGCGGGGGGGGGGGGCAGACCTGTACTACAGATCCCTCATGAGGCGTTGAGCTGCCACTGGTCCAGTTGGTGGACACTTGTGTGTAAGTGTGCTGTTGGGTGAAGATGTTGTTCAGGTTGAGGTGGAGGAGCTGTCACAGGCCTGAAGTAAAGGTCTAGGCCTGACTAGCTCCAGCTACATTCCAGTCACTTCTGATTTAGTGATCATCACGTCTGAGCCCCCAGACAGCTGACATTTGTTATCTACAGAGAGGCAGAGGAGCAACCAGAGCAATGTAGCAGCAGTGTGTGAGGAAGCAGAGAAAATATGGAAGAAGTGGACATGGCTGCTTTCATGAGCTAAAACTGTAAATAGGAACATTTGGGATGCGAGTACATATTCTGAGGAGTTCTGCGAGCACTGAGCCGTCCGGGAACAGATTTACGAATGATCCTCTGGTGCTTGCTTCATTGACTCTTGCTAATGTAAGTGTTCAAACTGTATTCGGCTGTGACATGTAGACTCCACCAGTTTGATATTATCTCGTATACCTGATGATTCTCTGCTCTGTCCTCTTCGTCGAATCCCATCATGAATGTAAAAGCTCTCAGACCCCATTAATCATTGGTCAATAAAGTGGGGCTGGTTTTTGTGTGCTTCAGAGGATGGACGTGGTTCTAATCCTCAGGACAATGTCAGCCAAACGCTGTTTATTAATAACCAGCTGAAGCCCAGAGTGGAATTACTGGCCCCGTCCCCCATCGCTCCTGTCTCCTGTCATCACCATGACAGCACCAGGTGACAGCGTAGAGTTACACCAGTTGTTTCCCAGCATGCAGACAACAACAGTCGTACTCAGGTTGTCCACTCTGAGAGGTGACGAAAGAGATGAATTACCAGCTCTGATATCTACAACACACACACACACACACACACACACACACACACACACATACCCACTCACACACCCGCACTTTAAAGTCACCATTTCACGTGTCACCACTCTGCTTCGTGTGTCTCCCGTTAGCCGCCTGTTGGCAGCCAGGGTGTCCTTGGAGAAGATCAGCCCCAGGAACACTTCATCGGGAACCTGAGGAGAAGCTTTGCACCAGAGAATTCCTGTCTGGGCGTTGATATTCAGAAAGTATCCAGGAACTAATCTAGGTGAGGCATGAAGTGGGAATGTTTCCAGAGGATGCTGGTCCATGAGTCCGCTCTGGGGTGCTTCTCAGCCTGGTAGAAGAAGGCACCATATAGGTCACCAACCTACAAGAGTCCCTCGTGCCCACATCAACATTGTTACAGTCATCAGGAAATATTGAAATAGAACTTCTGGAGTCACTGCAGTTGCAGCAGACCTCCGCCCTGTTTGGGTGAGTGTTCTCATCCTCACAGTTCACACCAGTCACAATGTGTCGTTCACATCACTGGCCCAGACAGGAAGAGCTCAGCGTTGTTACTGGGAAGACCAGGATGAGATCATAGGGAGGGCTGGGGTCACGAGTGGGAGGGTCTCCACCGCCCCCTCATAAGTCCTCGTCCAGGAGGGTGTCTGTCACTTCCCCGGCTCACACACCATCTGCCCCTTCCTCTGCTCTCTGCTCAAAATGGAGGCCGTCAAGAAGAAGATGCTGATGCTGAAGTTGGACAAGGAGAACGCTCTGGACCGGGCCGAGCAGGCCGAGGCCGACAAGAAGGCAGCCGAGGACAGAAGCAAGCAGGTGGGTGGACATGGGGCCGAGACACGAGTCCTCCACAGTTGGGTCGCTAGTGAGAGTCCACACGTAGATGATGGAATCAATCAGTCTATCTGTCCATCAGCTGTCCATCAATCTGTCTCTCTTTCCATCAATTTGTCCATCAATCTGTCCATCAGTCTATCTGTACATCAATCTGTCTCTCTGTCTCTCTGTCCCTCCATCAGTCTATCTGTCATCAATCTGTCCATCAATCTGTCCATCAGTCTATCTGTACATCAATCTGTCCATCAGTCTATCTGTCCATCAATCTGTCCATCAGTCTATCTGTACATCAATCTGTCCATCATCTGTCCCTCCATTAGTCTATCTGTAGATCAATATGTCCATCAATCTGTCCATCAGTCTATCTGTCCATCAATTTGTCCATCAATCTGTCCATCAATTTGTCCATCAATCTGTCCATCAGTCTATCTGTACATCAATCTGTCTCTCTGTCTCTCTGTCCCTCCATCAGTCTATCTGTCATCAATCTGTCCATCAATCTGTCCATCAATCTGTCTCTCTGTCCCTCCATCAGTCTATCTGTCATCAATCTGTCCATCAATCTGTCCATCAATCTGTCTCTCTGTCCCTCCATCAGTCTATCTGTCATCAATCTGTCCATCAATCTGTCCATCAATCTGTCTCTCTGTCCATCAATCTGTCCATCAATCTGTCCATCAATCTGTCCATCAATCTGTCTCTCTGTCCCTCCATCAGTCTATCTGTCCATCAATCTGTCCATCAATCTGTCCATCAATCTGTCTCTCTGTCCATCAATCTGTCCATCAATCTGTCCATCAATCTGTCCATCAATCTGTCTCTCTGTCCATCAATCTGTCCATCAATCTGTCCATCAATCTGTCTCTCTGTCCCTCCATCAGTCTATCTGTCCATCAATCTGTCCATCAATCTGTCCATCAGTCTGTCCATCAGTCTATCTGTCCATCAATCTGTCCATCAATTTGTCCATCAATCTGTCTCTCTGTCCCTCCATCAGTCTATCTGACCATCAATCTGTCCATCATCTCTCTGTCAGTCCATCAATATATCTATGTCCATCAATCAATCAATCAATCAATCAAACCATCAATCCATTTATCTATCTATGTCTATCAGTCCATCAATCAATCTATTTATCCATCCATCCATCCATCCATCAATTAGTCAGTCATCATCAGTCTGTCTATCTATCTCTCTGTCAAAAAATCAATCAATCAATCAATGAATGTGTGTGTATGTGTGTGTGTGCGTGTGTGTGTGATCTGTCATGGTAGCATGAGGATGAACTTCTGCAAATGCAGAAGAAGCTAAAGGGAACCGAGGACGAGCTGGACAAATACTCTGAGGCCCTGAAGGATGCTCAGGAGAAGCTGGAGGTGGCCGACAAGAAGGCTGCTGATGTAGGTCAATAAGACTCACACACACCACACACTCACACACACACACACACACACTCGCACACACTCACACACTCACACACTTTCACACACACACACACACACACACACACTCACACACATTCACACACACACTCACACACACATACACACTCACATTCACACACACACTCACACACACTCACACACATTCACACACACACACACTCACACACACTCACACACACACATACACACATTCACACACACACTCACACATTCACACACATACACTCACACACACACATACACACACACTCACACACATTCACACACACACTCACACACACTCACACACACTCACTCACACACTCACACACACTCACACACTCACACACTCACTCACACACACACACTCACTCACACTCACACACTCACACACACTCACACACATTCACACACACACTCACTCACACACACACACTCACTCACACACTCACACACTCACACACTCACTCACACACACACACTCACTCACACTCACACACTCTCTCACACACACTCACTCACACACATTCACACACACTCTCACACACACACACACAGACACACACATACACACACACACACAACCTCAGCTGTTGTGGCTCTTTACAGACCATGATGTCATGGTCAACCTTGACCCTGAACTGAGCTGCAGTCGGTCTGATCAAACCTTCAGAGGTTCTTAAAGGGGACGTATGTGGATCTACTCATGGTTGTGTAGCCCCCCTCAGGTCCCCCTACTGTGATCTAACAGTTGATTTGAATATACAAACACACACACTCACACACATACACGTACACACGCACACACACACTCTCACACACACACTCAAACACTCTCACACACACACACACACTCACACACTCTCACATACACACTCACACACTCTCACACACACATGCACACACACACACGCACACACACACACACACACACTCCCCAGTTCAGGAGGAGGAAGCTCAGAAGTGTCCTTGGACCTCCTCAGACCAGAGCTCTTGTCTGAGATAAGAGCTTGTCTTTGCTCTTTAACGTCTCATAAGTCTGAAGACGGACAATCAGGTTTCAACAATGTCCACATCCAGGGAGCATCAACAATGTTTCAGCGTCCTTGGATGTGGACATTTGGACATGAAGCGTCCAATTTGGACATGAAGCAGAATGAGCTGTTGTAGGAGACCATCTCTGGGGTCCACCTAGTTGGACGGCAGGTCTGAAGAGCTTAAGATCGCCCTGCTCTCAGTCTGTGTTGTTGTTGTTGTTGTTGTTGTTGTCATTGTCGTTGTTGTTGTTGTCGTCGTCATCTAGGCTGAAGCAGAAGTGGCTTCTCTGAACAGACGCATCCAGCTGGTGGAGGAAGAGCTGGACCGGGCTCAGGAGAGGCTGGCTACTGCTCTGCAGAAGCTGGAGGAGGCCGAGAAGGCTGCAGACGAGAGTGAGAGGTTAGGTCTGAGGATGGATGGATGAGTGAGGGATGAAGATGGATGGATGATGATGATGGATGATGATGATGGATGGTGATGATGGATGAAGATGAATGATGGTAAAGGCTGGATGATGATGGATGGATGGTGATGGATGGATGATGATGGGTTGATCTTCTGTGGTGTCCTGTGGTGCTCACAGGGACCTTCAATAAGGTTTTCCAGGAGATTCCAGGAGATATCCTGGGATCTCCTGGATCCTGGAAACCCTGCAGCTGAACTTTGACCTTTCTGTGAAATGGACCTTTTTATGTGAAATTTCTTTGCAGAGGGATGAAGGTGATTGAGAATCGGGCTCTTAAGGATGAAGAGAAGATGGAGCTTCAGGAGATTCAGCTGAAAGAGGCGAAGCACATCGCGGAGGATTCCGACCGCAAATATGAAGAGGTCAGTTCTTCTCCCTCCCAAGCCAGAAGGTCTCCTGCTGATAGTTGGGCACTCTTTAACCTGAAGAACGTTGCCTTGAACTTGCCCAGGTTGCCCGTAAGCTGGTGATCGTAGAAGGAGAGCTGGAACGTACGGAGGAGAGGGCGGAGCTGGCGGAGGCGTGAGTGTCACCGACACTCAACCGTCAGCGTGTCTGGAGGTTGACTACGCTCTCTCTGCTTCTTCAAGTAAATGTGCTGAGCTGGAGGAGGAACTGAAGAACGTCACCAATAACCTGAAGTCTCTGGAGGCTCAGGCCGAAAAGGTACAAGCACAACGACTGTGTTGGTGTCTCCTGTATGCACATGTCCAACCCACGTGGACAGTCAGGACAGGCCGGTCCCTTCACAGGTGGAGGTGGACACCACGTCAGGTGTTCACACCTTTATCTGCTCCAACATCTCCTGCTGGGCCTCACGGGTTGTTGTGGCCCCCTGAGGCTGCTGCTCGTCTCTTCTCATCATCATGATGAAACAGCGTTTAGGTGTTATTACTGGTGTCATTACTGGTGTTATTACTGATATTACTGGTATTATTACTGGTGTTACTGGTGTTGTTACTGGTGTTATTACTGGTGTTATTACTGATATTATTGGTGTTATTACTGATATTACTGGTGTTATTACTGGTGTTACTGGTGTTATTACTGATATTACTGGTGTTATTACTGGTGTTATTACTGATATTACTGGCATAACTGGTGTTATTACTGGTGTTATTACTGATATAACTGGGTTATTACTGGTGTTATTACTGGTGTTATTACTGGTGTTATTACTGATATTATTACTGGTGTTATTACTGATATAACTGGGTTATTACTGGTGTTATTACTGGTGTTATTACTGATATTATTACTGGTATTATTACTGGTATTATTATTGATATTATTAATGGTATTATTACTGGTATTATTACTGGTGTTATTACTGGTGTTATTACTGATATTATTACTGGTGTTATTACTGGTATTATTATTGACATTATTAATGGTATTATTACTGGTATTATTACTGGTGTTATTACTGGTATTATTACTGGTATTATTACTGGTGTAATTACTGGTGTTATTACTGGTATTATTACTGGTATTATTACTGGTGTTATTACTGGTGTTATTACTGGTGTTATTACTGGTGTTATTACTGAATCTGTGGGTGGTAAACCAACTAGCTGTCTTCTCCTCCACTGGGACTTCCCTCAGGGTGGAGCGAGGGGTTCCCTGTGTCGTTACCTGGGTCTTCTACTCATGTTGGTCTTTAAAGCGTGAACGTTGACGTGCATCGTTTTTGTCACAGTACTCTCAAAAGGAGGACAAGTATGAGGAGGAGATCAAAGTCCTGACTGATAAACTGAAAGAGGTGAGATCATACATGAACCACGGCCTTGGAGAAACGGTGCTTCTCATGAGGGTTGCTTGGTGATTTCAGGCAGAGACTCGAGCTGAGTTTGCAGAGAGATCTGTGGCCAAGCTGGAGAAGACCATCGACGACCTGGAAGGTACGCTGGTCACACCTGAGCAGTGGCTGCTTTGATCCACTCTCAAAAAGGGTCCTTTCAGTTCCTGATTGAAACCAGAGCCTGGTTCAATCACAAAACCACTGGATCTCAGTATTTAGGTCTCTCTGAACCTTTTTGAGAACCTTTACTTCGTTCATATGAGTGTTGACCTTTGGTTTTTTACAACATTCAGATGAGCTTTATGCACAAAAGCTGAAGTACAAGGCCATCAGTGAGGAGCTGGACCACGCCCTCAACGACATGACCTCCATGTGAGTGACCCTCCCTCCATCCCTCCGTCTGTCCCTCCCTCCGTCCGTCCGTCTCTGTTTCAGTTGCTACCTGGTTGCTGGGACCAGGGTTGTCTGAACTAGGAGCTCAAGGCCGACCTTCACCACTGTCTTCACCTTCTTCATCTTAAGCTGGAGTAAAAGCTGAGTTGTGATGTAGGTGTAGCTGGTAGCTCATGAGGCCTACAAGGACAGGGAAGAGCAGGATGAACCTTTAGCACCAGCAGCAGAGTTGTGGGTTCAATCCCCAGTTACAAGCCTTTCTTTGTTGGGAGAGGAAGATCTTAAAGTAGAGGTGGAGTCATCCTCTGTACCTGGACAGGAGCCGGTTCCACAGCTGAAGGCTCTGCCCCCTTTCTACTGGTAAAGTGTCTGGAACCAGCAGGAAACCAGTGGTCTACTGGGATGGGATGGTGTTATCAGCTCCTCCAGGTAGGATGGAGCTGGGCCTCTGAGGACCTTGTAGGTCAGAAGAGGAATTTTTTAAAACTTTTCTTGATTTAATGGACAGCCAATGAAGAGAGGCCAGAATGGTCATGTGACCTCTGAGGCTCCTCAGAAGATACTTTTGACTTCCTGATGATGAACCACAACAGTCCTGCCTGGAAGTGTTGTTAACGTCAGATGTTGACTGACACCAGTTATTTTCTGTTCTTTCAGCTGAGCCCGGCGGAGCGCCACCCCCCTCCACCACCCAACCCCCCCCCAGATGGACCTACTTCAGAGTGGGGCTGAGGCCCTCTGGCTCCACCCACACCAGGCCAGGGCTCTCAGGGCGAGTCCACCCACAGCCTCGGAAAAACGATTTGACTGGGACAGAAATGAAGAGAAAACTAAAGAAAAGGGAAGACCCCCCCCCACACACACACACACCAGTCCAACCATGTATTTATTCAGTGTTTCTGTTCTTCACTGTTATTAAACATCAGTTGTGGAGAAAAGTTGCTTCTGCGTCTTTGTCTCAACTTTGAATCATGAAGCTACAGATGATGATCCGAGATCAAAGATCTGATGTCAAAGATCTGAAAGGTCAGAGATCTGACAGATCAGAGATCAAAGATCTGAAAGATCTGAAAGATCTGAAAGATCTGAAAGATCAAAGATCTGAAAGATCTGGAAGATCAAAGATCTGAAAGATCAGAGGTCTGAAAGATCAGAGATCTGAGGGCTCAAAGATCAAAGATCTGAAAGATCAGAGATCAAAGATCTGAAATATCAAAGATCAAAGATCTGAAAGATCAGAGGTCTGAAAGATCAGAGATCTGAAAGATCAGAGATCAAAGATCTGAAAGATCAAAGATCAAAGATCTGAAAGATCAGAGGTCTGAAAGATTAGAGAACTGGAAGATTAGAGATCTGAAATATCAGAGCTCAAAGATCTGAAAGATCTGAAAGATCTGAGATCAAAGATCGAAGATCTGAAAGATCAAAGATCGGAAAGATCAGAGGTCTGAAAGATTAGAGAACTGGAAGATTAGAGATCTGAAATATCAGAGCTCAAAGATCTGAAAGATCTGAGATCATATATCTGAAAGATCATAGATAAAAGATCTGAAAGATCAGAGATCAAAGATCTGAAAGATCTGAAAGATCTGAGATCAAAGATCTGAAAGATCTGAAAGATCAAAGATCTGAAAGATCAAAGATCTGAAAGATCAGAGATCTGAAAGATCAGAGATCAAAGATCTGAGATCAAAGATCTGAAAGATCAGAGATCTGAATTTTATCGATCTCTGTAGATCAGAGATAAAGATATAAAATCAGGTATAAGTGCCCCCCCCCTCCATCTACAGGTGCATCTACAGAGCACCTCCACTGACTGACTGCTCCATCTGCTCTGTGTGAAGGAGCCGACCCCCCCAGGAGACAATGGGCCCCCCCTGGTGCCACAGTGGTACGCTCCAGTCAGGGACTGGACACTGGAAGCTCTGGAGCTGACTGGAGCACCAGCAGAGCTGCCTGATCCTCCTGAGAAGATGTCTGGACCACAGAGAGGAGACCTGTCCCCCTCTGAGAGGAACCTCCTGCAGAGGATCGATGCTGGTGAGCCTCCGTCACTGCTGACGTTACTGGATCACTGAGGTTACTAGATCACTGAGATTACTGGATCACTGACTTTACTAGATTACTGACTTTACTAGATTACTGACCCATAGAAGTCCTCCTTAAGTAACCTCATACAGGACGATGTCAGAGCCTCCCACATCTGTAATGATCTCATTTATAGCAGGATATCAAAGATGACTGAGTGAGTGAGTGAGTGAATGTTTGGGATTACAGAGGGATTAGCCAGTGTCAGATGTACCTGAGTGTCTACATTAATAGCACAAAGCAGCCATGATACCCTCTGTGATAGCTGTGTTATAGTTGTATTATAGTTGTGTAATAGATCTGTTATAGTTGTGTTATAGTTGTGTTGCAGTTGTGTTATAGATGTGTTATAGCAGTTTGTTATAGTTGTACTATTGATGTGTGTTATAGTTGTGTTGTACACGTCTTGTAGTTGTGTTATAGTTGTGTTATAGTTGTGTGTGATAGCTGTATTATAGTTGTTATAGTTGTGTTATTGCTGTTTATTACTCTAACAACTGTAGTTATAGTTGTGTTATAGTTGTTGTAGTTGTGTTGTAGATGTTTATTATAGTTGTGTGTTTCAGTTGGGTGTTTGTGTGCAGGTGATGTGCGGGAGGTTGCAGAGCTGCTGGCCAGTAAAGATGTACGAGTCAACTGTTTGGATGAGGTACAAATCACACACACTCACACACATACACACACTCACACACATTCACACACACACACACACACTCACACACATTCACACACACACACACACTCACACACATTCACACACACACACACACACTCACACACATTCACACACACATACACACACTCACACACATTCACACACACACACACACACTCACACACATTCACACACACACACACACACTCACACACACACTCACACACACAGACACACACACTCACACACACACTCACACACACATTCACACACACACACACACTCACACACACACACACACACACACTCACACACACACACAGACACACAGACTTAAAGTTTAATTACTTTTATAATAAACTCATATTTTAAATTAATTTCTTACATTCATGTTCTCACTTGGGTGGAAACATAAATGTAAACAGTCTTTGACAGGAAGAGCGCCTAAAGGTTCATGTTTAGGATGCAGAGGTCACAGAGGTCAGAGGTCTGAGCTGAGGTCAGAGGTCACAGAGGTGAGCAGAGGTCAGGGGTGAGCTGGGCCGTCCAGCACCCTCCTTCCTGGCCTGTGTGTGTGTCTGTGTGTGTCTGTATATGAGTGTGTGTGTGTGTGTGTGTCTGTCTGTCTGTCTGTATGTGTGTGTGTCTCTATATGTGCGTGTGTGTGTGTGTGTCTGCATGTGTGTGTGTGTGTCTGTGAGTGTGTGTGTCGGTCTGCATGTGTGTGTCTCTGGGTGTGTGTGTGTGTCTGTCTGTCTGTATGTGTGTCTGTGTGTGTATGTCTGCGTGTGTGTGTGTGTCTCTACGTGTGTGTCTCTGCAGGTGTGTGTGTGTGTGTGTGTGTCTGCGTGTGTGTGTGTGTCTGTCTGTCTGTATGTGTGTGTCTGTGTGTGTATGTCTGCGTGTGTGTGTGTGTCTCTACGTGTGTGTCTCTGCAGGTGTGTGTGTGTGTGTGTGTGTGTGTGTGTGTGTGTGTGTGTGTGTGTGTGTGTGTGTGCTGGTGTCACCACAGGCTGCTGCTGCAGCTGCAGCTGACACTGGAGTGTTTCTATTCGTGCTGCAGCCTCACTCTGACCACGCCCTCTCCAGCTGACACAGGAGGCCCCGCCCTGTTGGGGACTCACCCTCATCAAACCAGCTGAGCAGGCTCCACCCTCCTGCTTACGAGGGACAACCAACATATATTTTTATTTAAGTCCAGTTCTTAAAGTTCTCTGACAACCAGCCAATCAGCTACGGTTGTCAGGGCAGATTGGTACATTTCGAACCAATCAGGAGCCCAGAATTTGATGACCTCTGAAAATATGAAAGTCTTGAGGAGTCAAAGAGATAAAATGAGTCTGAAGATGAACACACACAGACACACACACACAGACCTACAGAAAGACCTAGAGACAGATAGACAGACCTAGAGACAGACAGACCTAGAGACAGACAGACCTACAGTCAGACAGAAATACAGACAGACAGGCAGACAGATAGTCAGACAGTCAGACAGACCTACAGACAGACCTATAAACATACCTACAGACAGACAGTCAGACAGACCTACAAACCTACAGACAGACGGACCTATAGACAGACAGACAGACAGACAGACAGACAGACAGACAGACCTACAGTACAGGCAGACCTACAGACAGACAGACCTACAGTCAGACAGACGAACCTATAGACAGACAGACAGACAGACAGACAGACCTACACTACAGGCAGACCTACAGACAGACAGACCTACAGTCAGACAGACCTACAGACATACCTACAGACATACCTACAGACAGACCTACAGACAGACCTATAGACAGACAAACCTACAGACAGACCTATGGACAGACCTACTGACAGACCTACAGACAGTCAGACAGACCAACAGACAGACAGACCTACAGTCAGACAGACCTACAGACCTAGACACAGACCTACAGACAGTCAGACAGACAGACAGACCTACAATCAGACAGACAGTCAATCAGACAGACAGACCTACAGTCAGACAGACCTACAGACAGACCTATAGACAGACCTACAGACAGACAGACCTACAGACAGACCTACACTACAGGCAGACCAGACCTACAGACAGACCCACAGACAGACAGACCAACAGTCAGATAGACCTACAGTCAGACCTACAGACCTACAGACAGACAGACCTATAGTCAGACAGAAAGACAGGCAGACAGTCAGGCAGGCCTACAGACCTACAGACAGACCTACAGACAGACAGGCCTACAGACATACAGACAGACCTACAGAGTGACAGACAGACCTACAGACTGACAGACAGACCTACAGACAGACCTACAGACAGACCTACATACAGACAGACCTACCGACAGTCAGACAGACCTACAGACAGACAGACCTACCGACAGTCAGACAGACCTACAGTCAGACAGACACTCAGACAGACCTACAGACCTATACACAGACCTACAGACAGACAGACCTACAGTCAGACAGACCTACAGACAGACCTATAGACCGTCAGACAGACATTCAGACAGACCTAGACACAGACCTACAGACAGTCAATCAGACAGACAGACAGACCTACAGACAGACAGACAGGCGTCCTAAGGATCGTGTGTCCTCCTCCTGTCTCCAGTTCGGGATGACTCCTCTCATGCATGCAGCCTACAAGGGGAAAGCAGACATGTGTCGTCTGTTGCTCCAGCGTGGAGCTGATGTCAACTGTAACCAGCACGAGTACGGATACACGGCGCTCATGTTCGCGGCCCTCTCAGGTACACTCACATGTACCTGGACAGTCATGTTAGGGTGAGGTACAGCTGTGTCTCCTGGCCATGGACAGGGCTCCCTCTGTCTCTCCTCCTCCTTCACTCATCTGTCCATCAGGGTTTCTGTCTGTTAGAGGCCTGGTGATGTGTAAACCATCTTGAACTGTCCAATGGTGACGTGAGTCTGCTCACCTGTTCCAGGACAGACGGACATCACGTCCATGATGCTGGACGCGGGAGCAGAGACAGACCTGGTGAACTCTGTGGGGCGCACTGCTGCTCAGATGGCAGCGTTTGTAGGTGAGGGACCTCCTGCCAGCCCCAGGGCAGACCGTGAGGATGTCAACCTCTCCATCCTCTTCCAGGTCAACACGAGTGCGTCACAGTCATCAACAACTTCTTCTCGCGAGCTCGGCTGGAATACTACACCAGACCTCAAGGCCTGGAGCAGGAGCCCAAGCTGCCCCCGAGGCTAGCAGGGCCTTTACACAGCATCATCATGACCACCAACCTCAACCCGGTCAAGGTCAGACCTGCTGCCCAGCCCAGCTAACCCAGCTGTGTCGTGTGTCTGTGGACCTCACACGGACCTCCTCAAGCTCAACCCAACCGGGACGTTTGCTGTGTGTGGGAGGTTATTGACCCCCTGACCTTTGGTCTGGTCTTTGGTCTGGTCAGATGGTCCTGCTGGTGAAGGAGCACCCGGTGCTGATTGACGCGGTGGCTCTGGAGAAGTGTTACCGGGTGATGGACCTGCTGTGTGAGCAGTGTGTGAAGCAACAGGACATGAACGAGGTCCTGGCCATGAAGATGCACTACATCAGCTGCGTCCTGCAGAAATGCCTGGCCTCTCTCCTCAACAGGGATGACAAGCTGGAGGAACTCATCAAGATGTGAGTGTTCTCCATCACTTCTGTCCTCCACAGATCAGACCTGCTCAGAAACATCTCAGATGTTCAGCGAATCCATGAAGAAGCCGTCAGGCCTCCAAAAGCACCGTTAGCTGATCACACCTTCACCTACATTAGTGGAGGACCTCTGCATAACCAGAGAGGACGCCTGAAGGCAGCGCAGTTCACCGGGGCTCCGTCAGTGTGTCGGGATGGTCAGGAACAGGCAGGAGGAATGTTCTGGAGGGGCCTGAAGAGGGCCACGACTGTCCTAATTGACCAGGGGTGTCCAGGCGAGAAGGAGACGGGGGTGCTGATGTCTTCTTCTGCCCTTGGGAGGCTGGTCTGTGTGACGGTGTTGAACACTTTAGTTACATGAGCGACACAACACTGCTCCCTCTGCTACTTCTATCAGTGTGGTTGTGTAATATAGTTGTGGTTGTTTTGTTGTGTTATATATCGTTGTTGTGTGTCATTGTTGTTTTATTGCTGTTATTGTTGTCTTATATCATTGTTGTGTTATATAGTTGTGGTTGAGTTCTATCACTGTGTTTTATCCTTGTTGTGTTTTATCGTGGATATTCTGGATCAGCTCAGTATTGAAACCTGAAGGTGTGTGAAGATGTGAACTTCACCCTGGTTAGACTGATGGACCATGAGGTCCTGTGACCTGAAGACAGCGTCCCTGAGCAGCCTGAGAGCCTGCAGGCCTCCGGTTCCTGACCTGGTCCTTCTGTGGTCCAAGTCCGATGTTGTGGGTTGGGAGGGGACCTGGTCTGTGGTGCTCACCCAGGCTGACGTCTCCTCCGACCTCCAGCATTACCACCAGACACGTGCAGCTGTCTGGAGACCTCCAGCAGACCTGATCTGGTGTTCTGGGGGCCGTGTCCACCTGAGGCCTGCCTGTGCCCTCAGTCCTCTTCATCAGCGTCTGTTTCTGCTCCAGGCTGCTGAAGGGAAGAGATGGTGACGGCTTCCCTCAGTACCAGGAGAAGTTCATCCGGGACTGCATCAGGAAGTTTCCCTACTGCGAGGCCGCGCTCCTTCAGCAGCTGGTGAGGAGCCTCGCACCCGTCGAGATCGTAAGTAGATGTGAGGCTGGATGGAGCCTGGTCAGCCACGGAGGCCTCCTCTGACGGGAGCTCCTACGTGTGTGCAGGGCAGCGAGCCCACGGCCTTCGCCGTGCTGACGCAGGCCCTCATGGGTCACATGGTCTTTGTGGATGCTGAGTGCTGCCTCACCTGTGGGGAGAGGGGAGCAGACAAGAGGTGCTCCCTCTGCAAATCAGTGAGTCACATCTCCATCTGGCCTTCAGGCTCCAGGTCAGCCAGGTAAGGGAGCATCACGCCAGCTTAGCTCTGAAGATGCTTCCGGACACAGAAGAGGGAGGGGCTTAGTCCAGGCGGGTCATGTGACCTGCAGCGCCATCATGCAGGCTTCTTCTGCCTTGTGGTTTCTGGGCTGAGAAGGAACGTGTGAAGACGTGCGGTGTTGTGTGTTGAAGGCCCTGTACTGCAGCCTGGGCTGCCAGAAGCTCCACTGGTTCACCCACCAGAAGGTGTGCGGCGCTGCGACGGGCGCCGAGCTTCAGGAGGACGCGCCCCAGCTCAAGGACATCAGAGGTCGGACTGTTGTTGTTGAGGGCAGAGGGGGCGGGGCCTCACTCTGGTGTGTGTCCTCCAGATGACGAGAGCGACCTGGAGATGGAAACGGCCAACTTCCTGCAGGCGCTGTGTCTGCGGGCGGAGGAGAAGATGGCGGCCGCGGGGGGGTGTCCTGCAGAGCTGCTGGAGCGGCCCTCCACCTCCGCAGACGCCAAGAAGCTCCCCAGACTCACGCAGGACAACTAGCTGTGATGATGTGATGACGAGCAGCAGCGGTAGTTAGTTAAGAGAGTTAGTTAGTGAACAAACGCCTTAAACGGTCCTCAATCACACCTGGACTGAGACAGTCAAGTGAGGGGAACCTTGGCTTTAGAAGGAAGTAACCTTTTGGGCTCAACACACACACAGACACACACACACACACACACTCACACACACACACACATAGACATAGACATAGGTGACCTTGGTTGACCTCAGTGACCTCGGTGACCTTGAGCTCAGCTCCGGTCTGCCTTTGTTGTGTTTAGCCTCACATGTTTGAAGCTCTTCTCCACCTTCACCACCCTGACCTCCTGTGGTACCCCCCCCCGTTGACCCCTCCCTCCCTGATCAGATGATCACCTCCTGCTTTGGCAGCATCACCAGTCAGAGGAACATAAAGCCCTCTAGGACCTGGGCCTGGGCCACCACCTCTGCAGCTGGATTCAGGACGCCCCCAAGAAGGAGTCAGGTTCACCTGTAGCCATGACCGACTGAGGGGGAGGAGCCTGCAGAGGTCACCACACCTGTCGGTCTGATGATGGACGGAGAAGAGGTGCAACAGGAGAGCAGCTCCAAGCCTTCATCTGCCAGAGGAGCTGACAGGACAGAAGGTCCATCTCCCACAGAACCAGAACCACCTGCCAGAGCACCACACAACCTCACAGAAGGACCTGCAGCATCATCATCACCGTCATCATCATCGCCATCATCATCATCATCATCATCATCACCATCACCATCATCATCATCATCACCATCATCATCATCATCATCACCATCATCATCATCATCACCACCATCATCACCACCATCATCACCATCATCACCATCATCATCACCATCATCACCCTCATCACCATCATCACCCTCATCACCATCATCATCATCACCATCATCACCATCACCATCATCATCATCACCACCATCATCATCATCACCATCACCATCATCATCATCATCATCATCATCATCACCCACAGACCCTCCCCTCTGCCCCCCACAGGCAGACCGAGGAACAGCTCCTTCTCCAGGGCTGTGGAAGCCATGAGCACAGTGTGTGTGTGTGTGTGTGTGTGTGTGTGTGTGTGTGTGTGTGTGTGTGTAAAGAAAGCAGACAGCAGTTATACAACAATGAGACAATTTGTGAAAAATTTATTTAGTGTAACTTTTTGCTAGAATAATGAGTAATGCAGCGGTTGACCACCAGGGGGCGCGGGCCAGCATGTTTCCATGGTTACAGTCTGTTTGGGAGACCTGTTCCTGTTGGGTTGATCAGTGGAGTGTGCAGGAGGTCCTGATCCTCTCATTCCCACTTGCGCTGCCTCAGGGGTTTCCGTCTCCAGTCAGTCCATCTTTTCCTCCCAAAGCGGAATCCAAAGCCTCCTTTCTCCCGACTGACAGCCTGCAGTCCACCAGCTATGGAGGTCAGAGCTTCGTTCTTCTTCCCTCCGTCCTTGCCCTGACTTCTCTCCTGGAGGTTCGAACCGTGGGCCAGGCCGGATCGAGGCATCAGGAGCCGGGTGGCCTGAGCTGCCCTCTGGGCCCGGCCCATGTGCTGGGGCTGCAGCAGAGTCACCTGTGGATGTTCCTGACCCTCAGAACGTGTCTCGTGGTCCTCCTGGATGTGCGAGAGGCCCAACTGAAGCTCCGACAGATCCTCAAAAGGAAGCAGAGTGCCGGGGAAATGTGGGGATGGCATGATATTCCGTGGAATGGGACAGAGGAGGGTAAAGAAGAGGAGATGTGAGGCACCGAAATGAAAATAAATTCTCATCTGGAAACAACAGAAGAAGAGTTGATGATTGAAATATTTCTGTAGATCAGATGAAGATAAAACAAAAGCAGCTCATGGTCGCAAAAGTCCATTTCCAAGGTTGAAGGAACAAAGCCATGAGGCTTCTGGAGGTTGCCCATCACCAGCAGACATCAATACTACTACCATTATAAGTCTCTAGAACCTCTAGAACAATTTCAACCATTTCACAGAAGGAAGTCTCAAGTTCATCTTGAAGATTCTTCATTTCTATATATCGGCAACAGCAACAAACGTAACTCACCTTGTGTCGCATCTTCAGCTGCTGGATCTTCTTCACATCTTCAGCGTCTCAGAGCTTTTATAGGCTAAAGTCAGGGCTCTCTGTCCGCCGCCATCAGGCTGCTACCCATTGGTCGCTCCAGCACTGTGACGCAGAAGAACCTCCATAACCTTCATTCTTCCCTCGCAGAAACGTCCAGAGTGTCGCTATAATTATCTCACACCTGATTGGGGAGGCAATTCATGAAGAAGTAGTCAATTCATTAAGATAGTTGTGCTGGTGTGTGTGTGTGTGTGTGTGGGTGTGTGTGTGTGTGCGCGTGTGTGTGTGCCTGGGGGGGGGTCATCGTGAAGGTCGTCTGGGAAAAGTCAGACTCACCTGAAAGAATGTCCTTTAGTCAAAGGCTCCAGTGATTAATGCTTCAAACACAACCAAAGGTCTCATCTGCTGTTTGTTTTCAGAGCCATAAAAATTAAAAACGACTTCAGTACTTCAGTATTTTACTGTGGACACAGAAGCAACAAAAAGTATGTGAACTTTAAAAATCTTTTTCTTTTAATTTG
>CAJVRN010000219.1:4650000-4652500 GCA_911728415.1 Lagocephalus sceleratus | reverse complement strand
ACCTGCATCATCATCTCATACCCCTGAGACGAGTTGTAGAGGCTCTCTGTGGGGGGGGGGCATTAGAGCAGGTTCACCTCACACACGCTCCCTCGCGCCCCCTCCACACTCACCGTTGACCGACATGGCCGGCATCACCAGGGACATCTTGGGCCGGCTGGTTTTGTTGTGGGTGATGGCGGGCAGCAGCAGGTGGTCCTGAGGAGAACACGGGTCAACACTTCACTGAAAACAACAGCCCGGCTTCTACTGGTGGAGCTGAACACCCACCCTCCTGAAAGACACCACGTAAAAGGTGTCCTCCCTGCGATCAATAGCATCCAGGAAGTCCGTGTAGGTGACCTCAGGACCAGGAAGAACCTGCAGCTGACTGGAGGAACAAAGGTTACACTGATCAACATGTACACACCGAGGAACCAGAGAACAGATGACAGAACTGAAGGGGGCTGACTGGGCACTCCCCAGAGGACCTAGAGGAACCCTGGAGGGTCCATCAGGGCACCATGGAGAAGCTTCAGAGACTCAGAGATGAAGTGGGACAGTTCAAGGTGAAGACCTTTCTATGGAGCGGTGAGTCTGGACTGGCAGGTATCTGGAGAAGTTCGTCTTCCTCAGCTGAGCTTTCTGCAGAGAAAACCAAGACAACAGGTTTCCATCAGGAATCAGCGTCACGCTGGAATGGAGGTGTTCTTCAGACTCAACCTGGGCGATCTTGGCCTTCTTGGCCAGTTTGGGTTTTCCTCCAGATTTCTTGCGGTCGATCTGGTGCCGGTGGACCCACCCTCTGAGCTCGTCAGCCAGCCTGAAACAGGACGCCAGACCTTCAGACCCTCGGGTCAGGAACACATCAGATCAGAAGAAGAGCACTGATCAAGAAGGACGTCAGCCACCAGTCAGCCGCTGGGACGGACCAGGAGGCCAGTCCCCCAACTGGGAGACCCCGACGCTCTCCAGCCTTCTGGTGGGAAAAGGAAGGTCTGACCTGAGCGACTCGGAGCGGTTGAACTGTCGGCAGTCTGACGAGGTGAAGTAGCGATCGATGTCCTGCAGCACCAGGTCCTTCATGTCGCTCAGCACGTCGCTCAGGTTCCTGCACACACACACACACACACACACACACACACACACACACACACACACACACACACACACACACACACACACACACATCTTTAGACGGCCCACGGTCCCCCGAGGGGCGTTGGCTCCATCCCACACGGACCACTCACCTGAACTGGTACGACTCAGGGAGCTCGTCTCCTGCTTCCTCGTCCGTCTCTGACTTCTCCAGCCTGGTTGGAGCTGCAGACTCCTCCTCCACCTGCTGCTGCTGCTGCATCTCCAGCAGGTGGCGCCCCGTATACGACACGATACCCTCCTGCAGGTCCGTCAGCCTCCTGTCAGAGATGCTGACCAGACACAGGACAATAAAGACATGGTTAAGCTCCTCAAGTGTTTAGAAAGCAGCCTTTCACTGAGGAGTCCAGAGGCCAACATATGGCCTCAGAAGAACTCATGGAGAACACAGAGGAGTACCTGACAGGTCCAAAGCTGAAGGTCATGAAGAGCAGGATGGCCATGACACACACGGCCCTCTTGTTGTTCACTGAATCGCTGCCCTAAAGCAGAAAGATGCTGTTAGTCACGTGTAACCACAGCTGGGCTGGGGGTTACCACCAGGAGAAGAACCTCCAGAGCTCCAGGTAGAGAGCTGGGGGGCCTTCATCATTCTGAGGACAACCTTTGGTCCGGCCCTCAGAAGGAGGTCTGGTTGCTGGCTGAGCTGAAGGTCAACCATCACTTTGTGGAGCAAAGCACCCCAGGTTTACAGAGAAGCCCCTGAACATCTGGAATGACCCCTGCACATCTGGAATGACCCCCGTCTGTGACCCCGTCCCTGACTGAACCCAATCAAACATCTGTGGGGAGACGTGAACACGTCTGTAGGCCTCCAACCTCCCTGAGCTGAAGAGGACCTCCATCCACAGAAGGACATCAGACACACATGTGAAGTCGCTCCGTCCTTCTGAAGACCTGACGTTGGTCCATCATGTACCCAGCCACAACTTCTCTCTCCTGACAGGTCCCTCAGCCTGGTGTCTGCTCACGTTCCTGAGGGGCGGGGCTTCAGCCAGTCTCACCTCTTTCCCGGCCAGCCTCTGCCTCAGCTCCTGGTTCTCCCTCCGCAGCCGCTCGTTCTCCTGCTGGGCCTCCCTGAGCTGAGCCTCCAGGTTCTGCAGGTACTCCTTCTTCTTCTTTCTTGACTGGCAGGCAGACTCCCGGTTTTTTATCATCCTCTGCTGTCGCTTCAGCACCTTCATCTGCACAAAGAAATCCAGTCAGTCACCAACCCACAGAGGTCTTCATCAAGGTCAGCAGTTGGACCAGTGGAGGATGAAATCATCTCCGTCTGATGTGTTCTGGGCTGTCTGAGGTCTGTCCTCAGATGTCGGTCAGGAAGAGGCGTCTGGAGGGGGTGCTGTGGACCACCGTGGACCAG
>CAJVRN010000219.1:4595000-4645000 GCA_911728415.1 Lagocephalus sceleratus | reverse complement strand
GAAACCAGTGACACTGGTTTATGGGTCTGACACCAGTGACACTGGTTTATGGGTCTGACACCAGTGACACTGGTTTATGGGTCTGACACCAGTGTCACTGGTTTATGGGTCTGACACCAGTGACATTGGTTTATGGGTCTGACACCAGTGACACTGGTTTATGGGTCTGACACCAGTGACACTGGTTTATGGGTCTGACACCAGTGTCACTGGTTTATGGGTCTGACACCAGTGACACTGGTTTATGGGTCTGACACCAGTGACACTGGTTTATGGGTCTGACACCAGTGACACTGGTTTATGGGTCTGACACCAGTGACACTGGTTTATGGGGCCAGTGTCACTGGTTTATGGGTCTGACACCAGTGACTCTGGTTTATGGGTCTGACACCAGTGACACTGGTTTATGGGTCTGACACCAGTGACACTGGTTTATGGGTCTGAAACCAGTGACACTGGTTTATGGGTCTGACACCAGTGTCACTGGTTTATGGGTCTGACACCAGTGTCACTGGTTTATGGGGCCAGTGTCACTGGTTTATGGGTCTGAAACCAGTGACACTGGTTTATGGGGCCAGTGATGTCTCCACTGGTGCGGGACCATGAACCAGTGACACTGGTGCGGGACCATGAACCAGTGACACCAGTGTCACTGGTTTATGGGTCTGACACCAGTGTCACTGGTTTATGGAAACCATGACACCAGTGTCACTGGTTTATGGGTCTGACACCAGTGTCACTGGTTTATGGGTCTGAAACCAGTGACACTGGTTTATGGGTCTGAAACCAGTGACACTGGTTTATGGGTCTGACACCAGTGACACTGGTTTATGGGTCTGACACCAGTGTCACTGGTTTATGGGTCTGAAACCAGTGACACTGGTTTATGGGTCTGAAACCAGTGACACTGGTTTATGGGGCCAGTGATGTCTCCACTGGTGCGGGACCATGAACCAGTAAGAGGTCATGTGGTAGCTCACGGCTGTCAGAGAACCCCGCTGGTCCTGGTTCCTGGGTCATCCCGAGCAGATCTTCAGACGAATGCTTTTGTTCAGCGTTAACAACTTTATTAGAGCGCCACCACCAGAAGAGAACGCTGCTGCTCACACCCCCTCACCTGCAGCGGCACGCAGAGACCACTTCAACATAACAAGTTCTGGTCACATGGGGGGGCACACTGGGGGGGTCCACATGTGGGGGGGTCCAAATAGGGGGGGGGCGGTCTCATGTGGGGGGGCACACTGGGGGGGGTTGATGGAGACTCAAGAGCATCACCAAGGAACTGTACAGTCCTCCAATGAGGAAAACCTAATCAGGCAATCACATAATTAAGTTACCGTCAACAGGAAGAAATAAAGTGAGAACATGTAGGAGCCAGGAGGTCCTGTGGGGAGGAGCCAGGACCTCCGGGGGTCACGCGTCCACAGGTCTGGTCCTTACACCCCTACGAGTCCGGTCTGACCTCTGACCCATCCTCACACTGGGGGTCCTCAGAACCACTCAATAATTACAAGAAGGAGACCAGCGGACCTGCTACATGGTTGGTGAAGGTGGAGATGATGAAGGGCGAGTGCACTACCTCATCCCCAGACCTGCACCAGACCATCAGGGTCCACCTCAAGCTTCAAGCACATCCCTTGTGTCCACAAACGCAGAATTTTAGATCTTCTTTTAGATTTCTTTAAGAGTTCCTTTGAAGCTGGAGGTGTTCTTCATGGTCTGAACTGAGCGCAGCTCCATCAGAAGTTGGGCTTGTGCTTCTTCACCTCCACCATGAGGTGATGCAGGTTGATGAGCTCTGAGCGGACCGCCAGGCTGCGGAACGTGGGCTGGTTCAGGATCTTGTGGAAGCCGTGGTAGTACTGGATCAGCTGGGTCAAAGCCCCCTGAGACGAGACCAGCAACAGTGTTCTAGGGTCCACAACAGGCTGACACACCTGTCCCCCGCTCACCTGGATGATGCTCGTCCCATTCTTGAAGTTGGTGAAGGACCTCATGACGTCCCGACTCATCGCCTCCACCGACTGCTTCCACGTAGCCGAGAAGCCTCGAACCAGCTGAGTGATACGAGCTGCAGGAGGAGCAGAGGGACCATGAGCACACCTGGTGACAGCACAGCACCAAGGAGGGGTAGGGTCAGCGGTGAGGTCAGAGGTCAGCGGTGAGGTCAGAGGGGTCAGCGGTGAGGTCAGAGGCCATCAGTGAGGTCAGCGGTGAGGTCAGAGGCCATCAGTGAGGTCAGAGAGGTCAGCGGTGAGGTCAGAGGCCATCAGTGAGGTCAGAGAGGTCAGCGGTGAGGTCAGAGGTCAGCGGTGAGGTCAGAGGCCATCAGTGAGGTCAGCGGTGAGGTCAGAGGCCATCAGTGAGGTCAGAGGCCATCAGTGAGGTCAGAGAGGTCAGCGGTGAGGTCAGAGGTAATCAGTGAGGTCAGAGGTGAGGTCAGAGGTAATCAGTGAGGTCAGAGGGGTCAGCGGTGAGGTCATCAGTGAGGTCAGTGCTGCTTGGGTCGACTGCTGTAGAGCCCGATGACCTTCTCACCACGTCCTCTCACCTTCCTCGCTCTTCAGGCGGTCCAGCTGGCCTTTCTCCATCAGGGCCTCGGCCTCCTTCACAAACGCCACCATCCCTCCAAACGGGGGGGACAGGATCTCTTCGATGAACTCCTGGGGACAGGTGACAGGGTGAACACCGGCCCCAGCGGAGACCTGAGGGACGGATCAGAGGAGGGTCTGGACCTGTGTCCGGGCCAGGAGGAGCTGCTGGAAGCCTTCCACCTCCTTGCTGTCGTCTGCTGCCCTCTCCTGGACACACAGTCAGGACAGGCATGAAGACCGTCCAAGAGCTTCGCATCAGTCAGGGCGCTCACCATGAGGACGCTGAGCATCATGTCATAGTTGTTGATGAGGAAGATGAGCTGGTCTCTGCGCGAGGGGAACTCAGCCGCCATCTTCAGCACAAAGTTCTCCACCTCCACCTGGAAAACATGCAACCTTCAGATGCACCTTCAGAGGGGGAAATGTGGCCTAGGACGCCTCGGTGGGGCCCTACACACACACACACACACACACACACACACACACACACACACACACACACTCACACACTCACACTCACACACTCACTCACACACTCACTCACTCACTCACACACACACACACACTCACTCACTCACTCACTCACACACACACTCCACCCACACACTCACTCACTCACACACTCACTCACACACACACTCACTCACCCACACACTCACTCACACACTCACTCACACACACACTCACTCACCCACACACTCACACTCACTCACACACACACTCACTCACTCACACACACTCACTCACTCACTCACACACACTCACTCACTCACTCACCACACACTCACACACACACTCACTCACACACACACTCACTCACCCACACACTCACTCACTCACTCACTCACACACACACACACACTCACTCACACAATCACTCACTCACACTCACACACACACACGGCTGTGTTGTCCAGGTGTGGCTGGTACCTGCAGCTGTCCCAGCAGAAGGTTGGTCCTCTCGTTGGGGAACGTTTGGTTGATGCTCACAATGGCAGATGAAAACTCTGCATAGCGACGGGTGATCTGAAAGGACAGAAGAGGCGTGTGTAGACACCCGAGGGTCCAGCCTCCGGAGGACGCGGACACCCACGTAGTGTGGCCTGGTGTCCAGCACCCCCAGCTTCTGGGGGTCCGTGTTCCGGATGCTGTGGATGTTCATCTCCAGGATCAGCTCGAAGCGTGGCCACAGCATCTCCAGCACCGCCTCCCAGTACCTACACACACACACACACACACACACACGGGGTTGGCCTCTGACCCGAGGCACTCACACAGCTGGGCGCACTGACTTGTTGAGGGCGGGGATGTCCCTCTTGGCGGTGATGGCGCGGAAGCGCAGGATGATGTGGATGCACAGGAAGACGGCGATGCTGTCGTAGCAGTCGGACACGTACGTGGACATGCTCTTCTGCAGACAAGCGCGTTCGCTGCATTAGCGTTGCCGTGACGACAGGTGCTGCGGCGGCGCTCCCGTACCAGGAACATGCTGAGGGTCTTGCCCATGATGCTGTTGAAGAGGTCGAGGGCCGAGCCCCCCACCACCATGAAGAAGTCGGACAGGAAGAGGAACTCCCGGCAGCCGTTGTCCAGCAGCGCGTAGTGCTGGGAGCGGAACAGCGTCTCGTACGGGTACTGCGGACACAGGAGGGCGGTGAGCGCCGCTGGGGCGGGGCCACGGGGGGGGGCGGGGCACCCACCCTGCTGTCCCCCCGCTGGGCCGTGTGAGGCACCAGGATGGGCCCCTCCAGCTCAGCAGGACTCAGGATGGCCCCCCGCTGGCCCAGCGTGAAGATGGTGTTCCTGCTCTTCAGGGACGGTTTGGAGAAGAAACCTTCAGGGGACACCAGCAGGGTCAGGGTCAGGGAGGGGGGTGCACCTCCTCAGGGGGGGTGCACCTCCTCAGGGGGGGTGCACCTCCTCCGGGGTCAGGGGTCCCACACCTGAGGAGGTGACCTGACCTCCTCCAGACCAGGTGAGCCCTCACCTTTCTTGGCTGTGTCCTCCACTCCCATCAGGTCGTCTTTGTCCGCAACGTCCTCGTACTGCACACATCAAAGCACACATGAGGGCGGGGCCAGCACGCTTCAAAGCAACCCTTCCAGCGCTGCCTGGCCTGTCTCAGGTACACCTCACCTGAGGGAACCTCAAAGATGGGTGTGTCTATGTGGGTCTAGTTGGGTCTAGGGCGGTCTATGTGGGTCTAGGGGGTCTATGTGGGTCTAGTTGGGTCTAGGGCGGTCTATGTGGGTCTAGGTGGGTCTAGGGCGGTCTGTGTGGGTCTAGTTGGGTCTAGGGCGGTCTATGTGGGTCTATGTGGGTCTAGGTGGGTCTAGTTGGGTCTAGGGCGGTCTATGTGGGTCTAGGGCGGTCTGTGTGGGTCTAGGGGTCTATGTGGGCCTAGTTGGGCCCAGGGCGGTCTATGTGGGTCTAGGGGTCTATGTGGGTCTAGTTGGGCCCAGGGGCGGTCTATGTGGGTCTAGGGGGTCTATGTGGGTCTAGGTGGCCAGGGCGGTCTATGTGGGTCTAGGGGTCTTGTGGGTCTAGTTGGGTCTAGGGCGTCTATGTGGGTCTAGGGGGGTCTATGTGGGTCTAGGTGGGTCTAGGGCGGTCTATGTGGGTCTAGGGGGGTCTATGTGGGTCTAAGGCAGTCTATGTGGGTCTAGGGGGGTCTATGTGGGTCTAGGGGGGTCTATGTGGGTCTAGGGGGTCTATGTGGGTCTAGGGCGGTCTATGTGGGTCTAGGGTGGTCTATGTGGGTCTAGGGGTCTATGTGGGTCTAGGGGGGTCTATGTGGGTCTAGGGGGTCTATGTGGGTCTAGGTGGGTCTATGTGGGTCTAGGGGGTCTATGTGGGTCTAGGGGTCTATGTGGGTCTAGGTGGGTCTACTGCCCTGCTGTGATGACGCTAGTGAGGGGGGATATTGGGCACTCGACCTTCAGCCGTCCCCTGTCCCATAACACGTGTTATGGGACTGATGGGGGACCTGGGGGACCCTTGGCTCAACCCCCAACACCTGACCCTCCTCTCCCAACATCTGATCCTGCAGCCCAGGGTTCGAGCTGACCTGCACTTTGAGCAACCTGCTGCTGTAGGACTTGAAGTAGCTGCAGTAGATCTTGCTCATGGTGTCCACATACTCGTCCCTGATCTCCTTTGCCACCGTCCTCTCGTTGGCCAGCAGGAACTGGTAGAAGAACCTAGGCGAAGACAAGGGTGCCATCAAACGGTGTGGGGGGCCCCCTCCAACTGTCCTCGTCCTGCCCCCCAGGAGCACCGGCCCACCTGTACTTGAGCAGCGTATTCTGAGGAATCTGGTAGTTGGTCATTGGCTTCCTGAAGGAGTAGATCTTCTGAAGAATGAATTCTCGAATCTTTGACACAGCCTGGAGACACACACGTGGAATCACTTCCTGGTGAACTGGGGCACCAGTTCACCCCCCCATTACACCAAGATGGGGCACCAGTTCACCCCCATTACACCAAGATGGGGCACCAGTTCACCCCCCCCATTACACCAAGATGGGGCACCAGTTCACCACAGCCCCCCCATTACACCAAGATGGGGCACCAGTTCACCACAGCCCCACCCATTACACAAGCCCACCCATTACACCAAGATGGGGCACCAGTTCACCCCCCATTACACCAAGATGGGGCACCAGTTCACCCCCCCCATTACACCAAGATGGGGCACCAGTTCACCCCCCATTACACCAAGATGGGGCACCAGTTCACCACAGCCCCCATTACACCAAGATGGGGCACCAGTTCACCACAGCCCCACCCATTACACCAAGATGGGGCACCAGTTCACCCCCCCATTACACCAAGATGGGGCACCAGTTCACCCCCCCCATTACACCAAGATGGGGCACCAGTTCACCCCCCATTACACACCAAGATGGGGCACCAGTTCACCCCCATTACACCAAGATGGGGCACCAGTTCACCCCCCATTACACCAAGATGGGGCACCAGTTCACCCCCCCATTACACCAAGATGGGGCACCAGTTCACCCCCCATTACACCAAGATGGGGCACCAGTTCACCCCCCCATTACACCAAGATGGGGCACCAGTTCACCACAGCCCCCCCATTACACCAAGATGGGGCACCAGTTCACCACAGCCCCCATTACACCAAGATGGGGCACCAGTTCACCCCCCATTACACCAAGATGGGGCACCAGTTCACCCCCATTACACCAAATTTCCCAAAACCCATTACACCAAGATGGGGCACCAGTTCACCACCCCCATTACACCAAGATGGGGCACCAGTTCACCCCCCCATTACACCAAGATGGGGCACCAGTTCACCCCCCATTACACCAAGATGGGGCACCAGTTCCCCCCCCCCATTACACCAAGATGGGGCACCAGTTCACCCCCCCCATTACACCAAGATGGGGCACCAGTTCACCCCCATTACACCAAGATGGGGCACCAGTTCACCCCCCATTACACCAAGATGGGGCACCAGTTCACCCCCCATTACACCAAGATGGGGCACCAGTTCACCCCCCCCCCATTACACCAAGATGGGGCACCAGTTCACCCCCCATTACACCAAGATGGGGCACCAGTTCACCCCCATTACACCAAGATGGGGCACCAGTTCACCCCCCATTACACCAAGATGGGGCACCAGTTCACCCCCATTACACCAAGATGGGGCACCAGTTCACCCCCATTACCTACCCCCATTACACCAAGATGGGGCACCAGTTCACCCCCATTACACCAAGATGGGGCACCAGTTCACCCCCCCCCCCATTACACCAAGATGGGGCACCAGTTCACCACAGCCCCACCCATTACACCAAGATGGGGCACCAGTTCACCCCCCATTACACCAAGATGGGGCACCAGTTCACCCCCCACCAAGATGGGGCACCAGTCACCCCCCCATTACACCAAGATGGGGCACCAGTTCACCCCCCATTACACCAAGATGGGGCACCAGTTCACCCCCCATTACACCAAGATGGGGCACCAGTTCACCCCCATTACACCAAGATGGGGCACCAGTTCACCCCCACACCCCCATTACACCAAGATGGGGCACCAGTTCACCCCCCCCCATTACACCAAGATGGGGCACCAGTTCACCCCCATTACACCAAGATGGGGCACCAGTTCACCCCCCCATTACACCAAGATGGGGCACCAGTTCACCCCCCCATTACACCAAGATGGGGCACCAGTTCACCCCCCCATTACACCAAGATGTCCGACTGAAGAGCTCAAACATGAAACTGAGTCAAAGGCTGAACAGTAATTATACAGTCCCAGTTTAGTCCTAGTCCTTTGACTGGTGTCCTGACTGGTGTAACTGGTGTCCTGACTGATCTCCTGACTGGTGTCCTGACTGGTGTAACTGGTGTCCTGACTGGTGTCCTGACTGGTCTAACTGGTGTCCTGACTGGTCCAACTGGTCTCCTGACTGGTGTCCTGACTGGTCCAACTGGTCTCCTGACTGGTGTCCTGACTGGTCCAACTGGTGTCCTGACTGGTGTCCTGACTGGTCCAACTGGTCTCCTGACTGGTGTCCTGACTGGTCCAACTGGTCTCCTGACTGGTGTCCTGACTGGTCTAACTGGTGTCCTGACTGGTGTCCTGACTGGTGTAACTGGTGTCCTGACTGGTGTCGTGACTGGTGTCGTGACTGGTCTAACTGGTCTCCTGACTGGTGTCCTGACTGGTGTAACTGGTGTCCTGACTGGTGTCCTGACTGGTGTAACTGGTGTCCTGACTGGTGTCCTGACTGGTCTAACTGGTGTCCTGACTGGTGTCCTGACTGGTGTAACTGGTGTCCTGACTGGTGTAACTGGTGTCCTGACTGGTGTCCTGACTGGTCCAACTGGTGTCCTGACTGGTGTAACTGGTCTCCTGACTGGTGTCCTGACTGGTGTAACTGGTGTCCTGACTGGTGTCCTGACTGGTGTAACTGATCTCCTGACTGGTGTCCTGACTGGTATAACTGGTGTCCTGACTGGTGTCCTGACTGGTCTAACTGGTGTACTGACTGGTGTCCTGACTGATCCAACTGGTCTCCTGACTGGTGTCCTGACTGGTCTAACTGGTGTCCTGACTGGTGTAACTGGTCTCCTGACTGGTGTCCTGACTGGTGTAACTGGTGTCCTGACTGGTCTCCTGACTGGTCCAACTGGTCTCCTGACTGGTATCCTTACTGGTCCAACTGGTGTCCTGACTGGTGTCCTGACTGGTGTCCTGACTGGTCCAACTGGTGTCCTGACTGGTGTAACTGGTCTCCTGACTGGTGTCCTGACTGGTCTAACTGGTGTCCTGACTGGTGTCCTGACTGGTGTAACTGGTCTCCTGACTGGTGTCCTGACTGGTCCAACTGGTCTCCTGACTGGCTTCCTGACTGGTGTAACTGGTGTCCTGACTGGTGTCCTGACTGGTGTAACTGGTGCCCTTACTGGTCTCCTGACTTGTCTAACTGGTGTCCTGACTGGTCTCCTGACTTGTCTAACTGGTGTCCTGACTGGTCTCCTGACTGGTCCAACTGGTCTCCTGACTGGTGTCCTGACTGGTCTAACTGGTCTCCTGACTGGTGTCCTGACTGGTCCAACTGGTCTCCTGACTGGTGTCCTGACTGGTGTAACTGGTGTCCTGACTGGTGTCCTGACTGGTGTAACTGGTGTCCTGACTGGTGTCCTGACTGGTCTAACTGGTGTCCTGACTGGTGTCCTGACTGGTGTAACTGGTGTCCTGACTGGTGTAACTGGTGTCCTGACTGGTGTCCTGACTGGTGTAACTGGTGCCCTTACTGGTCTCCTGACTGGTCCAACTGGTCTCCTGACTGGTGTCCTGACTTGTCTAACTGGTGTCCTGACTGGTCTCCTGACTGGTCCAACTGGTCTCCTGACTGGTGTCCTGACTGGTCTAACTGGTCTCCTGACTGGTGTCCTGACTGGTCCAACTGGTGTCCTGACTGGTGTAACTGGTCTCCTGACTGGTGTCCTGACTGGTCTAACTGGTGTCCTGACTGGTGTAACTGGTGTCCTGACTGGTGTCCTGACTGGTGTAACTGGTGTCCTGACTGGTGTCCTGACTGGTCTAACTGGTCTCCTGACTGGTGTCCTGACTGGTGTAACTGGTGTCCTGACTGGTCTCCTGACTGGTCCAACTGGTGTCCTGACTGGTGTCCTGACTGGTCTAACTGGTGTCCTGACTGGTGTCCTGACTGGTGTCCTGACTGGTGTCCTGACTGGTGTAACTGGTGCCCTTACTGGTCTCCTGACTGGTCCAACTGGTCTCCTGACTGGTGTCCTGACTTGTCTAACTGGTGTCCTGACTGGTCTCCTGACTGGTCCAACTGGTCTCCTGACTGGTGTCCTGACTGGTCTAACTGGTCTCCTGACTGGTGTCCTGACTGGTCCAACTGGTGTCCTGACTGGTGTAACTGGTCTCCTGACTGGTGTCCTGACTGGTCTAACTGGTGTCCTGACTGGTGTAACTGGTGTCCTGACTGGTGTCCTGACTGGTGTAACTGGTGTCCTGACTGGTGTCCTGACTGGTCTAACTGGTCTCCTGACTGGTGTCCTGACTGGTGTAACTGGTGTCCTGACTGGTCTCCTGACTGGTCCAACTGGTGTCCTGACTGGTGTCCTGACTGGTCTAACTGGTGTCCTGACTGGTGTCCTGACTGGTGTCCTGACTGGTCTAACTGGTCTCCTGACTGGTGTCCTGACTGGTGTAACTGGTCTCCTGACTGGTGTCCTGACTGGTCCAACTGGTCTTCTGACTGGTGTAACTGGTGTCCTGACTGGTGTCCTGACTGGTGTAACTGGTGTCCTGACTGGTCTCCTGACTGGTCCAACTGGTCTCCTGACTGGTGTCCTGACTGGTGTAACTGGTCTCCTGACTGGTCTAACTGGTCTCCTGACTGGTGTCCTGACTGGTGTAACTGGTCTCCTGACTGGTGTAACTGGTGTCCTGACTGGTGTAACTGGTGTCCTGACTGGTGTCCTGACTGGTGTCCTGACTGGTGTAACTGGTGTCCTGACTGGTGTAACTGGTCTCCTGACTGGTGTCCTGACTGGTGTAACTGGTGTCCTGACTGGTGTAACTGGTGTCCTGACTGGTGTCCTGACTGGTCCAACTGATCTCCTGACTGGTGTCCTGACTGGTGTAACTGGTGTCCTGACTGGTGTCCTGACTGGTCTAACTGGTGTCCTGACTGGTCCAACTGGTCTCCTGACTGGTGTCCTGACTGGTCCAACTGGTCTCCTGACTGGTGTCCTGACTGGTCCAACTGGTGTCCTGACTGGTGTCCTGACTGGTCCAACTGGTCTCCTGACTGGTGTCCTGACTGGTGTCCTGACTGGTGTAACTGGTCTCCTGACTGGTCTAACTGGTCTCCTGACTGGTGTCCTGACTGGTGTAACTGGTCTCCTGACTGGTGTCCTGACTGGTGTAACTGGTGTCCTGACTGGTGTAACTGGTGTCCTGACTGGTGTCCTGACTGGTGTCCTGACTGGTGTAACTGGTGTCCTGACTGGTGTAACTGGTCTCCTGACTGGTGTCCTGACTGGTGTAACTGGTGTCCTGACTCGTGTAACTGGTGTCCTGACTGGTGTCCTGACTGGTGTAACTGGTGTCCTGACTGGTGTAACTGGTGTCCTGACTGGTGTCC
This sequence comes from Lagocephalus sceleratus, assembly GCA_911728415.1. NCBI lineage: Eukaryota > Metazoa > Chordata > Actinopteri > Tetraodontiformes > Tetraodontidae > Lagocephalus > Lagocephalus sceleratus. The sequence goes on along the minus strand of CAJVRN010000219.1, from coordinate 4,633,738 downwards.
TGACTGGTGTCCTGACTGGTGTCCTGACTGGTGTAACTGGTGTCCTGACTGGTGTAACTGGTGTCCTGACTGGTGTCCTGACTGGTGTAACTGGTGTCCTGACTGGTGTAACTGGTGTCCTGACTGGTGTCCTGACTGGTGTAACTGGTGTCCTGACTGGTGTCCTGACTGGTGTCCTGACTGGTGTAACTGGTGTCCTGACTGGTGTAACTGGTGTCCTGACTGGTGTAACTGGTGTCCTGACTGGTGTCCTGGTGTTCTTCACCTTCAGCTTGAGCCGGTCTACGATGTCCTGGATGTCGGAGCAGGCCAGAGTCTCCCTGAAGCTCAGCTCCTTGGCGAAGTTGATTTTGCTGTTGAGCTCGTGCAGCTGCTCAAGGAACTCCTGCTCGGTGACGGGGCTGTCCAGGATGGTGCTGCACACACACACACACACACACACACACACACACACACACACACACACACACACACACACACACACACACACACACACACACACACACACACACACACACACACACACACAGGTTCAGCCCCCCAGCAGCCAGCTGCCTCCCCTCCTCTCAGTACCAGATCATGGCTCCAGGCACCACCAGCTCGTCCACCAGCTGGCTCAGGTGGCTGCGGACGGCCTGTCGGTTCTTCAGGCGGACGTTCATGCTGACCGACTGCTGCTGCAGAGTCTGGATCTCACTGCTGATGGACGACAGGTCGCTCTGGAAGCCACTCAGCATGCCCTCCATCCTCTGGAGCCAGAACAACACTGTGAGGAGCAGGACAGCCTCCCTGGAGGGAGCACCCTGCTGGAGCCCCCCTAGAGCCCCCCTGCTGGAGGCCCCCTAGAGTGCCCTGCTGGAGCCCCCTGCTGGAGCCCCCTAGAGCCCCCCTTGCTAGAGCCCCCCTAGAGTGCCCTGCTGGAGCCCCCCTAGAGCCCCCCCTGCTGGAGGCCCCCTAGAGTGCCCTGCTGAAGCCCCCCTAGAGCCCCCCCTAGAGCCCCCCTGCTGGAGGCCCCCTAGAGTGCCCTGCTGAAGCCCCCTAGAGCCCCCCCTGCTGGAGCCCCCCCTGCTGGAGGCCCCCTGCTGTGGCTGACTCTTTACTGCTGTGACCCCAGGATGGAGCCACAGCTGCCCCCCCAAGCCCCCCAGATCCCCCCAGACCCCCCCCAGGCAGGCACCCCCAGATCCCCCCAGACCCCCCAGGCACCCCCAGACCCCCTCCAGGCACCCCCAGACCCCCCAGACCCCCCCCCAGGCACCCCCAGACCCCCCCCCAGGCTCACCTCCAGGATGGAGTCACAGGCGGTGATCTGGTTGTGCAGAGAGGCGATGTTCTGACTCTCCTTGATGTCTGAGTGTCAGTCAGGGAGCCCACAGTGGTGACGGGTCAGGACCTGGTCCGCCTTCAGGACCTGGTCCGCCTTCAGGACCTGGCCCGCCTTCAGGACCTGGTGGAGGCAGCTCTGAACCAGATCCAGAACCCCTCAGGGTCCAGAACCAGGCCACTCAGAACCAGGCCCCTCAGGTCCAGAACCAGGCCCTCTCAGGTCCAGACCCCCCCTCAGGTCCAGAACCAGGCCCTCTCAGGTCCAGACCCCCTCAGGTCCAGCCCCCTCAGGTCCAGAACCAGACCCCCTCAGGTCCAGAACCAGGCCCCTCAGGTCCAGACCCCCTCAGGTCCAGAACCAGACCCCCTCAGGTCCAGAACCAGGCCCTCTCAGGTCCAGAACCAGGCCCCTCAGGTCCAGAACCAGGCCCCTCAGGTCCAAAACCAGACCCCCTCAGGTCCAGCCCCCTGAGGTTCAGTCCTTGAGGATACAGTCTTTGATGGACGCCTGTTCGATCCTGTGCAGCTCTGACTCCACCTGCCTGGAGTACTGACGGAGGTCCACGCCCTGACACACAACACACCATCAGCTGGACCCTGGGGCCACATGAACCCTGGGGCTACCCTAGGGCCACCCTGGGGCCACATAAACCCTGGGGCCACCCTAGGGCCACCCTGGGGCCACATGAACCCTGGGGCCACCCTAGGGCCACCCTGGGGCCACATGAACCCTGGGGCCACCCTGGGGCCACGTGAACCCTGGAGCCACCCTGGGGCCACCCTGGGGCCACGTGAACCCTGGGGCCACCCTGGGGCCACCCTGGGGCCACCCTGGAGCCACCCTGGGGCCACCCTGGGGCCACGTGAACCCTGGAGCCACCCTGGGGCCACGTGAACCCTGAGGCCACCCTGGGGCCACCCTGGAGCCGCCCTGGGGCCACGCCGGGGCCTCACCGTCTTGAGGGCCTCCTTCACCAGCTCGTCCTCCAGGTTGGCCTGAATGTGAACTGAGAGAGAGACACAGGTGAAACACAAACCAAACAGCTGAGAAACACACTCACACACTCACACACTACATCACACACACACTCACACACTACATCACACACACACTCACACACTACATCACACACACACTCACACACTACATCACACACACACACTCTCACACATGCACACACACACACTCTCACACATGCACACACACACACTCACACACTACATCACACACACACTCACACACTACATCACACACACACTCACACACACACACTCACACATGCACACACACACACTCTCACACATGCACACACACACACTCACACACTACATCACACACACACACACTCACACACTACATCACACACACACTCACACACTACATCACACACACACACTCTCACACATGCACACACACACACTCTCACACATGCACACACACACACTCACACACTACATCACACTCACACACTACATCACACATGCACACACACACTCACACACTACATCACACTCACACATTACATCACACACACACTCACACACTACATCACACTCACACACTACATCACACTCACACACTACATCACACTCACACATTACATCACACACACACTCACACACTACATCACACTCACACACTACATCACACTCACACACTACATCACACACACACACTACATCACACACACACTCACACTCACAGTTAGTGTGCTAAAAACAACTGCAGGAGGCAGCCGAGCACAGAGTCCCCTGTCCCCTGTCCTCAGGACACCAGCCCAGGTCCCCTGTCCCCTGTCCTCAGGGCACCAGCCCAGGTCCCCTGTCCCCTGTCCTCAGGGCACCAGCCCAGGTCCCAGGTCCCCTGTCCTCAGGACACCAGCCCAGGTCCCCTGTCCTCAGGACACCAGCCCAGGTCCCCTGTCCCCTGTCCTCAGGACACCAGCCCAGGTCCCCTGTCCTCAGGACACCAGCCCAGGTCCCCTGTCCCCTGTCCTCAGGGCACCAGCCCAGGTCCCCTGTCCCCTGTCCTCAGGACACCAGCCCAGGTCCCCTGTCCTCAGGACACCAGCCCAGGTCCCCTGTCCCCTGTCCTCAGGACACCAGCCCAGGTCCCCTGTCCCCTGTCCTCAGGGCACCAGCCCAGGTCCCCTGTCCTCAGGACACCAGCCCAGGTCCCCTGTCCCCTGTCCTCAGGACACCAGCCCAGGTCTCCTGTCCTCAGGACACCAGCCCAGGTCCCCTGTCCCCTGTCCTCAGGGCACCAGCCCAGGTCCCCTGTCCTCAGGACACCAGCCCAGGTCCCCTGTCCCCTGTCCTCAGGGCACCAGCCCAGGTCCCCTGTCCCCTGTCCTCAGGGCACCAGCCCAGGTCCCCTGTCCCCTGTCCTCAGGGCACCAGCCCAGGTCCCCTGTCCCCTGTCCTCAGGGCACCAGCCCAGGTCCCCTGTCCCCTGTCCTCAGGACACCAGCCCAGGTCCCCTGTCCTCAGGGCACCAGCCCAGGTCCCCTGTCCTCAGGGCACCAGCCCAGGTCCCCTGTCCCCCTGTCCTCAGGGCACCAGCCCAGGTCCCCTGTCCCCTGTCCTCAGGACACCAGCCCAGGTCCCCTGTCCTCAGGACACCAGCCCAGGTCCCCTGTCCCCTGTCCTCAGGACACCAGCCCAGGTCCCCTGTCCTCAGGACACCAGCCCAGGTCCCCTGTCCCCTGTCCTCAGGACACCAGCCCAGGTCCCCTGTCCTCAGGACACCAGCCCAGGTCCCCTGTCCCCTGTCCTCAGGGCACCAGCCCAGGTCCCCTGTCCCCTGTCCTCAGGGCACCAGCCCAGGTCCCCTGTCCCCTGTCCTCAGGACACCAGCCCAGGTCCCCTGTCCTCAGGGCACCAGCCCAGGTCCCCTGTCCTCAGGACACCAGCCCAGGTCCCCTGTCCCCTGTCCTCAGGACACCAGCCCAGGTCCCCTGTCCCCTGTCCTCAGGGCACCAGCCCAGGTCCCCTGTCCCCTGTCCTCAGGACACCAGCCCAGGTCCCCTGTCCTCAGGGCACCAGCCCAGGTCCCCTGTCCCCTGTCCTCAGGGCACCAGCCCAGGTCCCCTGTCCTCAGGACACCAGCCCAGGTCCCCTGTCCCCTGTCCTCAGGACACCAGCCCAGGTCCCCTGTCCCCTGTCCTCAGGACACCAGCCCAGGTCCCCTGTCCTCAGGACACCAGCCCAGGTCCCCTGTCCCCTGTCCTCAGGACACCAGCCCAGGTCCCCTGTCCTCAGGACACCAGCCCAGGTCCCCTGTCCCCTGTCCTCAGGGCACCAGCCCAGGTCCCCTGTCCCCTGTCCTCAGGACACCAGCCCAGGTCCCCTGTCCCCTGTCCTCAGGACACCAGCCCAGGTCCCCTGTCCTCAGGACACCAGCCCAGGTCCCCTGTCCCCTGTCCTCAGGACACCAGCCCAGGTCCCCTGTCCTCAGGGCACCAGCCCAGGTCCCCTGTCCCCTGTCCTCAGGGCACCAGCCCAGGTCCCCTGTCCTCAGGACACCAGCCCAGGTCCCCTGTCCCCTGTCCTCAGGACACCAGCCCAGGTCCCCTGTCCCCTGTCCTCAGGGCACCAGCCCAGGTCCCCTGTCCTCAGGACACCAGCCCAGGTCCCCTGTCCCCTGTCCTCAGGACACCAGCCCAGGTCCCCTGTCCCCTGTCCTCAGGGCACCAGCCCAGGTCCCCTGTCCTCAGGACACCAGCCCAGGTCCCCTGTCCCCTGTCCTCAGGACACCAGCCCAGGTCCCCTGTCCCCTGTCCTCAGGGCACCAGCCCAGGTCCCCTGTCCCCTGTCCTCAGGACACCAGCCCAGGTCCCCTGTCCTCAGGGCACCAGCCCAGGTCCCCTGTCCCCTGTCCTCAGGGCACCAGCCCAGGTCCCCTGTCCCCTGTCCTCAGGACACCAGCCCAGGTCCCCTGTCCTCCAGGACACCAGCCCAGGTCCCCTGTCCCCTGTCCTCAGGACACCAGCCCAGGTCCCCTGTCCTCAGGGCACCAGCCCAGGTCCCCTGTCCCCTGTCCTCAGGACACCAGCCCAGGTCCCCTGTCCTCAGGGCACCAGCCCAGGTCCCCTGTCCCCTGTCCTCAGGACACCAGCCCAGGTCCCCTGTCCTCAGGGCACCAGCCCAGGTCCCCTGTCCTCAGGGCACCAGCCCAGGTCCCCTGTCCCCTGTCCTCAGGACACCAGCCCAGGTCCCCTGTCCCCTGTCCTCAGGACACCAGCCCAGGTCCCCTGTCCTCAGGGCACCAGCCCAGGTCCCCTGTCCTCAGGGCACCAGCCCAGGTCCCCTGTCCCCTGTCCTCAGGGCACCAGCCCAGGTCCCCTGTCCTCAGGGCACCAGCCCAGGTCCCCTGTCCTCAGGGCACCAGCCCAGGTCCCCTGTCCCCTGTCCTCAGGACACCAGCCCAGGTCCCCTGTCCTCCAGGACACCAGCCCACGTCCCCTGTCCCCTGTCCTCAGGACACCAGCCCAGGTCCCCTGTCCTCAGGGCACCAGCCCAGGTCCCCTGTCCCCTGTCCTCAGGACACCAGCCCAGGTCCCCTGTCCTCAGGGCACCAGCCCACGTCCCCTGTCCCCTGTCCTCAGGGCACCAGCCCAGGTCCCCTGTCCCCTGTCCTCAGGGCACCAGCCCAGGTCCCAGGTCCCCTGTCCTCAGGGCACCAGCCCAGGTCCCCTGTCCTCAGGACACCAGCCCAGGTCCCCTGTCCCCTGTCCTACCGTCCACCTCGTCCAGGACCAGCTCCTCACTGCTCAGGTCCAGATCCTCCAGGTTCATGTTGGCCTCGTCTGCACCGGCTCTCTGCAACACATTGATCTGTATCAGCTGATCAGCGGTATTGATCAGTGGTATTGATCAGCTGATCAGCGCTATTGATCAGTGGTATTGATCAGCTGATCAGCGCTATTGATCAGTGGTATTGATCAGCTGATCAGCGCTATTGATCAGTGGTATTGATCAGCTGATCAGCGGTATTGATCAGTGGTATTGATCAGCTGATCAGCGGTATTGATCAGCTGATCAGCGCTATTGATCTGTATCAGCTGATCAGCGGTATTGATCAGCTGATCAGCGGTATTGATCTGTATCAGCTGATCAGCGGTATTGATCAGTGGTATTGATCAGCTGATCAGCGCTATTGATCTGTATCAGCTGATCAGCGGTATTGATCAGCTGATCAGCGCTATTGATCTGTATCAGCTGATCAGCGGTATTGATCAGTGGTATTGATCAGCTGATCAGCGCTATTGATCTGTATCAGCTGATCAGCGGTATTGATCAGCTGATCAGCGCTATTGGACTGTATCAGCTGATCAGTGGTATTGATCAGCTGATCAGCGGTATTGATCTATGGGCTCCTGCTGGTCTGTATGGGCTCATCTTGATCGGCTGGTGGTCACCGTGGTCGTCTGCTCCTCCAGATGTTGCTGCAGCTGTTGACTGACCTCAGATCAGTCGCTCACCTCGTCTTGCAGGTAGGCCATGGCCGCGTCTGTGTAGCCTCCAGCTGCGTCGGTAGCGGCTCCAGCTGTGTCGGTAGCGGCTCCAGATGCGCCCACAGCTGCTCCAGATGTGTCGGTAGCTGCTCCAGATGTGCTGACAGCTCCAAAGACAGCAGCGGCCGCCGCCATTGTGTACTAGCGGGTGTTACACCAACAAAGGTCCCCGGAACCCTAAACTGGACCCGAAGATCAAAACTGCACAGGGCTCGGGTTTAAGGTCGTGTTTCCGTGTTCAAACATGTAAACACGTAAACAGACGAACATGTAAACAGGTAAACATGTAAACATCAACATATATCCGCTTTATTCTTCTGGTTTGTTCTCTTCCTTCCTGGTTGACGGACAGGTTCACGATGACGGACGCACTTCCGCCCGACAGCCCCCAAAGTCTCGCGAGAACGCGCGCGCTTCCTCTTCGCGGACCGGCCTCAAGATGGTGAGTGTCCCGTCTCCCAGATTAGGATTAAATCCGACATCATCCGGCCTCCGCCGCGGCCCCCGCTGCCGCTGGCGCCTCTGCGGGTCGGCCCGGCCCCTCTCTACCGGCCCGGGCCGGTCTGGGCCCGTCCGGTACCGAACCTGGGCCGGGACGCGTTTGATAGTCCGACGAGCCGGTGTGGAGCTAGATGGAGGCTAAAGTGTGTTCCACCTGAGGCTAAAGTGTGTTCCACCTGAGGCTAAAGTGTGTTCCACCTGAGGGTTAGTGTGTTCCACCTGAGGGTTAAAGTGTGTTCCACCTGAGGGTTAGTGTGTTCCACCTGAGGGTTAGTGTGTTCCACCTGAGGGTTAAAGTGTGTTCCACCTGAGGGTTAAAGTGTGTTCCACCTGAGGGTTAAAGTGTGTTCCACCTGAGGGTTAAAGTGTGTTCCACCTGAGGGCTAAAGTGTGTTCCACCTGAGGGTTAAAGTGTGTCCCACCTGAGGGTTAGTGTGTTCCACCTGAGGGTTAAAGTGTGTTCCACCTGAGGGTTAAAGTGTGTTCCACCTGAGGTTAAAGTGTGTTCCACCTGAGGTTAAAGTGTGTTCCACCTGAGGGTTAAAGTGTGTTCCACCTGAGGGTTAAAGTGTGTTCCACCTGAGGCTTAGTGTGTTCTACCTGAGGGTTAAAGTGTGTTCCACCTGAGGGTTAAAGTGTGTTCCACCTGAGGGTTAAAGTGTGTTCCACCTGAGGGTTAAAGTGTGTTCCACCTGAGGCTAAAGTGTGTTCCACCCGAGGTTTAGGGTTTAGTGTGTTCCACCTGAGGGTTAAAGTGTGTTCCACCTGAGGCTTAGTGTGTTCCACCTGAGGTTAAAGTGTGTTCCACCTGAGGGTTAGTGTGTTCCACCTGAGGGTTAGTGTGTTCCACCTGGGGCTTAGTGTGTTCCACCTGAGGCTTAGTGTGTTCCACCTGAGGTTAAAGTGTGTTCCACCTGAGGGTTAGTGTGTTCCACCTGAGGTTAAAGTGTGTTCCACCTGAGGGTTAAAGTGTGTTCCACCTGAGGGTTAAAGTGTGTTCCACCTGAGGGTTAAAGTGTGTTCCACCTGAGGGTTAAAGTGTGTTCCACCTGAAGTTTAGTGTGTTCCACCTGAGGGTTAAAGTGTGTTCCACCTGAGGGTTAAAGTGTGTTCCACCTGAGGGTTAGTGTGTTCCACCTGAGGGTTAAAGTGTGTCCCACCTGAGGTTAAAGTGTGTTCCACCTGAGGGTTAGTGTGTTCCACCTGAGGGTTAAAGTGTGTCCCACCTGAGGTTAAAGTGTGTTCCACCTGAGGGTTAGTGTGTTCCACCTGAGGTTAAAGTGTGTTCCACCTGAGGGTTAAAGTGTGTTCCACCTGAGGGTTAGTGTGTTCCACCTGAGGTTAAAGTGTGTTCCACCTGAGGGTTAGTGTGTTCCACCTGAGGGTTAATGTGTTCCACTTGAGGTTTAGGGTTTAGTGTGTTCCACCTGAGGGTTAGTGTGTTCCACCTGAGGGTTAGTGTGTTCCACCTGAGGGTTAGTGTGTTCCACCTGAGGGTTAATGTGTTCCACCTGAGGTTTAGGGTTTAGTGTGTTCCACCTGAGGCTTAGTGTGTTCCACCTGAGGCTTAGTGTGTTCCACTTGAGGGTTAGGGTTTAGTGTGTTCCACTTGAGGGTTAGTGTGTTCCACCTGAGGGTTAGTGTGTTCCACCTGAGGCTTAGTGTGTTCCACTTGAGGGTTAGGGTTTAGTGTGTTCCACTTGAGGGTTAGTGTGTTCCACCTGAGGGTTAGTGTGTTCCACCTGAGGGTTAGTGTGTTCCACCTGAGGTTTAGGGTTTAGTGTGTTCCACCTGAGGCTTAGTGTGTTCCACTTGAGGGTTAGGGTTTAGTGTGTTCCACCTGAGGGTTAGTGTGTTCCACCTGAGGGTTAGTGTGTTCCACCTGAGGGTTAGTGTGTTCCACCTGAGGTTTAGGGTTTAGTGTGTTCCACCTGAGGCTTAGTGTGTTCCACCTGAGGCTTAGTGTGTTCCACCTGAGGCTTAGTGTGTTCCACTTGAGGCTTAGGGTTTAGTGTGTTCCACCTGAGGGTTAATGTGTTCCACCTGAGGTTTAGTGTGTTCCTCCTGAGACTTAGTGTGTTCCACCTGAGGCTTAGTGTGTTCCACTTGAGGGTTAGTGTGTTCCACCTGAGGTTTAGTGTGTTCCACCTGAGGGTTAGGGTTTAGTGTGTTCCACCTGAGGGTTAATGTGTTCCACCTGAGGGTTAGGGTTTAGTGTGTTCCACCTGAGGCTTAGTGTGTTCCACCTGAGGCTTAGTGTGTTCCACTTGAGGGTTAGGGTTTAGTGTGTTCCACCTGAGGGTTAGTGTGTTCCACCTGAGGCTTAGTGTGTTCCACCTGAGGCTTAGTGTGTTCCACCTGAGGGTTAGGGTTTAGTGTGTTCTACCTGAGGCTTAGTGTGTTCCACCTGAGGCTTAGTGTGTTCCACCTGAGGCTTAGTGTGTTCCACTTGAGGCTTAGGGTTTAGTGTGTTCCACCTGAGGGTTAATGTGTTCCACCTGAGGTTTAGTGTGTTCCTCCTGAGACTTAGTGTGTTCCACCTGAGGCTTAGTGTGTTCCACTTGAGGGTTAGTGTGTTCCACCTGAGGTTTAGTGTGTTCCACCTGAGGGTTAGGGTTTAGTGTGTTCCACCTGAGGGTTAATGTGTTCCACCTGAGGGTTAGGGTTTAGTGTGTTCCACCTGAGGCTTAGTGTGTTCCACCTGAGGCTTAGTGTGTTCCACTTGAGGGTTAGGGTTTAGTGTGTTCCACCTGAGGGTTAGTGTGTTCCACCTGAGGCTTAGTGTGTTCCACCTGAGGCTTAGTGTGTTCCACCTGAGGGTTAGGGTTTAGTGTGTTCCACCTGATGGAGGGTGAAGCTGGCCCCTCACATCTGTGCTTGTTTTCAGTCTCTGGTCATTCCTGAAAAGTTCCAGCACATTCTTCGTGTTCTGAACACCAACATCGATGGACGGAGGAAGATCGCCTTCGCCATCACCGCCATCAAGGTCTGTCCTGGCTCCCTGCTCGCCACCGCCTCCGGCGCTTGTTTGTGGCGCTCTAACTGTGTGTGCGTGTTTTCAGGGTGTCGGCAGACGTTACGCTCATGTCGTCCTGAGGAAGGCTGATATTGATCTGAACAAGAGGGCTGGAGAGCTGACTGAGGAGGAGGTGAGCAGTACCTGTACCCTTGAGGGTCACACACTCGCTCTCACTCACGCACACTATCTCTCAACACACACACTTGATCTCCCAGTGGACTTTAATGGGTCAGTGATGAGGTGAACAAACCCTCGTTGCTGTTGGTGTGTTCTAAACAGTGCAGAGGGAACAGTAGAGAGCAGTCACAGGTCAGAGGGTCAGAACCAGGTCTGAGACTGCTCTCTACTGTTCACAAATGGCCCAGAGGGAACAGAGCAGTCTCAGTCCTGGTGAGGGTCAGAACCAGGCAGGTGTGTTGGGGCGTCTGCTGAGTGTCTTCATGTCTCCAGGTCGAGCGTGTGGTAACCATCATGCAGAATCCCCGCCAGTACAAAATCCCAGACTGGTTCCTCAACAGACAGAAGGACGTCAAAGATGGGAAATACAGCCAGGTGGGTGAGCGGCGGCGTCACGGCGGGGGCCCAGAGCTTCAGACCTGACCGAACCTTCTCCAGACCCGAACCTTCTTCTGACCCAAACCTTTTCCTGAGACTCCTGCTGCTGGTTACTGTTTCAGCTGTTGAGTTTAGTAGAACCTGTTCAAGATCCACAGATCAGGTCTTCAGGTCCGGTTCACTGGCTCAGTGGCTGGTCCTGGACCTGGTCCTGGACCTGGACCTGGACTGGCTTCTGTCGTCAGGGCTGGTAAATGAAGGTGCTGCTTCAGTAGAACCTGAAGAACCCCCCTCTACACTGACAGTGGACACAGCCCGTCTGGTCGGCTGCATCAGTTTGCCCATTGATCAGCCTTGAAGGCGTTGATCAGCAGCCTAATCAAGGCCCCTGCGATTCTGGAGGAGTTGGCTGAGGGGGGACCTGGTTCCACTGGGCATGGTGGCTGACCTTGTTCCTGGGATCAGTGGAGGCTCCAGGAGAAGGTTCTCAGGTCTGGAGCTCCTCAGATAGTCTGTGAAACTAAGTTTCATATAAATGAGCATATAAATGTTAGTGCTGAGCACCTTCACACCAGCATCTGCTGCCATGGCCACAGTGTGGCCAGCACACCCTCACAGCTGGGACACCAGTTCAGTTACCAGTCACCAGTTAGGAGGTCCCAGTGGGACAGAAGGGGCTCCAGTGAGGCCCCTCCTGAGAAGGTGAAGGTCTGACGGACTATGTCGGTTGAGATGTGCATGTGTTGAGCGTAAAGCAGCTGAGGCATCATCAGGTGTTGAGACCTTCGGGGTGCTCTTCAGTCTGGAGGAACGCTGAGACATGAGGCATGTGTTGTGAACGTGAGGAGCAGTGGAGTGCTGGGGGTCAGACAAGGTCGTGACTCTGTTTGGTTCCAGGTTCTGGCCAACGGTTTGGACAACAAGCTGAGAGAAGATCTGGAGAGGCTGAAGAAGATCAGGGCCCATCGTGGACTCAGGCACTTCTGGGGGTAAGAGGAACCTGTTGTGTGTGAGTTGAGGTGAATGTTCTGGTGACTAACAGTCCTCCTGGTTCCCTCCTCCAGCCTCCGTGTTCCGTGGCCAGCACACGAAGACCACCGGCCGCCGTGGACGCACAGTCGGTGTGTCCAAGAAGAAGTAAAGGCCGGATTGTGTTTGAATAAAGCCTGAAGTTGTCATGTCTGCCTCCTGTCATTGTGCTCCAGCAGGTGTAGATGTTCTTCCTCTCAGCAGCTGCTGCAGGTCCTCCTGCTCTACAGGAGCTCCACCTCTGGAGCTCCACCTCTGGGCACAGCTGCTCTCGCCTTCTGGACCAGGTGTGACCTCCACCCCAGCTGAGGTACGGGCCTCAGCTGGTCAGGTGAAGAACGGCACCTTTCCAGGTGTCTCCGTGAGCTCAGTTACTGGTGCCTCCTGGAGCTCCAGTACTGGAGAACTGGCCCAAGAGGCTCCAGTAACTGCTCCAGAGCTCCAGGAGGCTCCAGTTGGGGAGCAGAGGTCCAACCAAAGAGCTGTTAGTTTAGAACCTCGCAAGGGTCTCTGGAGCATGATGGGTTCCTTTAGTGGGACTGAGGAACCTTCATCAAAGGAGGCGTGTTCCTGGGGTGAAGGTGAGGGTCATGATCTGGAGGTGGCGGGGAAACCAGACTGGTTTAACTGGTCCGTCTGTCCCAGCTCTCATGACCTCCAGGGCTCATTTCGCCTGAAGGTGTCAGATGATGCCTCCTTACGTTTTAATCTAAGCAGGATTCTTTCATTTGCTGGAGTAGACTCCCTCACCAGCAGCCCTCCAGTCTGGAGCACTCCAGCCTCTTCTGCATTGTCTTCCTCCTCAGGTTCCTGCTGGACCCCCATGTTCTTCATAAACCTACAATAATGTAGAAATATGGAGAGCCACCAGGATAACAGATAACAGCCTCTAGATTACAGCTCAATCTGGAGCAGCAGCCGACGGGTTTAATCTGAATTGTGACGTCACTCAGATCCGAGGGGCGCAAAGAGGATGAAGATGAGGGAGGTGATGATGTTGGTCCTTCATCACGTCCTCCAGGAAACCCAGAGGAGACAGAGAAGAACCGGCCAACAAAAGAAACATCATCCCTGGTTCTCTGAGAAGATCAGGAGGATCTTCATCAAATGGTGCATTTGAAGCCCACAACACCCTGAGACAGAGGCTGGTCCCCCCAGAGGACAAACACCAGGACACAAACAGTAACGTAGTGTCTGCTGTCCTCTGAGTGAGGGACGTCCACCTGAACACTGGGGAGACAAAACAACCTCTTCACAAGAGCATGGACCAACACAGAAGAGCCACCTCCTCAGGTCAGGACTCAGCACACCTGGAGGACAAAGGACACTCTGAGGACAACAACGTCCAGGTGTGGACCAGGGAGGACAGAGGGTTTGAGAGAGGAGGAAAGGAAGCCGTCTGTGTAAAACTGGAAAGACCAGGGGTCTCCAGGTCCCCCCGGTCCAGGTCCCCCAGAGGTCTCCAGGTCCCCCAGGTCCCCCCCCAGGGGTCTCCAGGTCCCCCCCAGGGGTCTCCAGGTCCCCCCCAGAGGTCCGTGAGGCTGCAGGTTCTGGTCCAACCCAGCAGCAGCAGCACCAGACTGGACTCACTTCATCAACTCATCTGAGTCTTCAACAGCTGACTGGTCAAACTGGGTGAGCTGGACTGGTGGGACCAGAACCTGCAGCCTCACGGCCCTTTGGGGGGGGACCCCTGGACCATCGTTGGACAGACATCACCTGAGACATCACCTGTTGACAATGGAGTCCAGAAGCTCCAGAGAAGAGACCGTTCACACCTGGCTAACGACCCCCATTGTGTCCAACAAGGGGCGGAGTCACCAACAATCAGGTGACTGAAACTCCACAGGTGTGAACGCCTCCTGGAGGACACAGGTATCTGGAGCTCCCAAGAGTCTGTCAGAGCTGATGAAGCCTCTTGGATGAGGAGGACCGTCCTGGTGGAGCTGAACCAGTCCAGTTGCTCTGATTAAACTAGCATAATTAGCATGACCTGGATGACTGAGAACCTTCACAGACATCCATGGACTTGATTATGGAACCAGCCATCTGTCCTCTCCTCTCAGCAGCCTTCTCCCACAGGAGGTTCTTGGAGCAACAGTAACCAGTTGGTGCTGGTGTTTAATGTCGGAGTATTGGGCTTCTTCTTACTTACTTTAGTGATGAGGCACAGTTGTCACGGCAACATTCATTATTACTCATTACTACAATTTCAACTACAGTCACCTCTACACCATCACACCTCTACTAGTTATTACTACAATTACAACTACAGTCACCTCTACACCGTCACACCTCTACTAGAGTTATTACTACAATTACAACTACAGTCACCTCTACACCGTCACACCTCTACTAGAGTTATTACTACAATTACAACTGTAGTCACCTGTAGACCATCACACCTCTACTAGAGTTATTACTACAATTTCAACTGCAGTCACCTCTACACCGTCACACCTCTACTAGAGTTATTACTACAATTACAACTACAGTCACCTCTACACCGTCACACCTCTACTAGAGTTATTACTACAATTACAACTACAGTCACCTCTACACCGTCACACCTCTACTAGAGTTATTACTACAATTACAACTGTAGTCACCTGTAGACCATCACACCTCTACTAGAGTTATTACTACAATTACAACTGTAGTCACCTGTAGACCATCACACCTCTACTAGAGTTATTACTACAATTACAACTGTAGTCACCTGTAGACCATCACACCTCTACTAGCTATTACTACAATTACAACTGTAGTCACCTCTACACCATCACACATCTACTAGTTATTACTACAATCACAACTACAGTCACCTCTACACCATCACACCTCTACTAGAGTTATTACTACAATTACAACTGTAGTCACCTCTACACCGTCAGACCTCTACCTGTACTAGAGTTATTACTATAATTACAACCATAGTCACCTCTACACCGTCACACCTCTACTAGAGTTATTACTACAATCACAACTACAGTCACCTCTACACCGTCACACCTCTACTACAGTTATTACCACAATCACAACTACAGTCACCTCTACACCATCAGACCTCAACCTGTACTAGAGTTATTACTACAACCACAACTACAGTCACCTCTACACTGTCACACCTCTACTAGAGTTATTACTACAATCACAACTACAGTCACCTCTACACCGTCAGACCTCTACCTGTACTAGAGTTATTACTATAATTACAACCATAGTCACCTCTACACCATCACACCTCTACTAGAGTTATTACTACAATCACAACTACAGTCACCTCTACACTGTCACACCTCTACTAGAGTTATTACCACAATCACAACTACAGTCACCTCTACACCATCAGACCTCAACCTGTACTAGAGTTATTACTATAATTACAACCATAGTCACCTCTACACCATCACACCTCTACTAGAGTTATTACTACAATCACAACTACAGTCACCTCTACACTGTCACACCTCTACTAGAGTTATTACTACAATCACAACTACAGTCACCTCTACACCATCAGACCTCAACCTGTACTAGAGTTATTACTATAATTACAACCATAGTCACCTCTACACCATCACACCTCTACTAGAGTTATTACTACAATCACAACTACAGTCACCTCTACACCATCACACCTCTACTAGAGTTATTACTACAATCACAACTACAGTCACCTCTACACTGTCACACCTCTACTAGAGTTATTACTACAATCACAACTACAGTCACCTCTACACCATCAGTTATTGTACAGACTACAGACTGTAGCAATAACTTGGTTGCTACAGTCATTAAAACAGTTGTAACTTTAGCTCTTACCACAATTGTAGCTACATTTATTACTACAGTACACTCTGGCTCCCACCTTTATGTGCACTACTGACACACTACTGGTATTAATGACATATACTGAACTAACTCATATTCACTGCCCCCCCCAGAGTGGGCACTGACATTCCTCCGGCCCTTCTTGGATGTCTCCCGTGTTTGTGGCCCACAGCTTTGCTGCATGGCTGCTTTTGTCTGGCTGCTCTCCGCGGTGACCTTCCAGTCCATCTCAGGAACAAATCCCGTCCTCTTCTGGACACAAAGACAGCAGCAGTGTGTCCTCCCACCCTCTGCACCCCCCCACCCTGACCTCTGCCACAGCCTGTGGGTGCATCTCTGTGGCCACAGAACAGACGAGTCTCTGTCCCCCAGAGGACAAAACAGTCAACATTACTCAAAATGGCTTCAAATGAATAACGTTTCCCTGAAACAAAGACTTTTCTGTGTTGACCAGCAGAAGATAGAAACTGATATGAATAACATCCACTCGGCCTCAGCACAAACATGGGGCGCACCAACACACCTTCAGACACCTTTAGGTGGAGCTCAGTATTCACCCTGCCCCACAGCATCATCATCATCACCATCCTCATCAATCAGAAACATGACCTAGTTACAAAATACACAATCAAGAAGGAGTGGAGTCGATATCAGCTCAGGGACCCCCAACCAGGACCCTCAACCAGGACCCCCAATCAGGACCCAGAGCAGGACCCTCAAGTAGGACCCCCAACCAGGACCCTCAACTAGGACTCTGACCAGGACCCTCAACTAGGACCCAGACCAGGACCCTCAACCAGGACCCTGAAGCAGGCTGAAAATGATTTGAGGATTGGCTGCCAGATGTTCCTGCAGATGTTCCTCTGTAGTGGTTGCTACTCCATCTCACCTGTGCAATCCCAAAGAATCTTTTGTGTGGACCCATGAATGTCAACATGGTTCTGACCCCAGGAGGATTAGATGATCAGTCACCCTACTTCCTACTTCTCAGCTAAATTCAGGTACCACCAACCTGACTACTGAGTCCAGCACCTGTGGTGGTCTACACTGACCATGTCCCCCTGGGGTTCCTGAACCACAAAACACCAAGGACAGAACCTGGAGGTCAATCACAGTGTGTGTTGTTCTGACGGATTGTGACGCCTCTGGTGTAGCATGAGCGGGGTCTGATCTAGATGATGGATGAGTGGGTGGATGGATGAGGTGTATGGATGAGTGGGTGGATGGATGAGTGTATTGATGAGTGGGTGGATGGATGAGTGGGTGGACGGATGAGTGGGTTGATGGATGGATGAATGGGTGGATGTATGGATGAGGGGTGGATGTATGGATGGATCTATGGATGGATGGCTTCTGCGTCTCTGGTTGGATGTTGTCCAGCGATACAAAAGAGCAGCTGTGGCTCCACATGAATATCCGTTGTGGATCAGAACAAAGACGCTCTGTCGCTTTGTTGTCTTTGTTCTCAGTTGTGAGTAAAGAGAACACTGATGAAACTGAGTGTAAAAAGTGATGTCTTCAGAAGAACCCTTCAGCTGGAGGACATCCTCAGAAGGTCCTGGTCCATCAGGCGCTCCATCTGGTTCATGGACCTCGTCCTTCTGGACCCGCTGAGGAGCCTGCGACATGTGTGAGGTGTGGAGGTGTCTCCTCTGAAGATAGAGAACATGGCAGCAGTGAGGAGGAGCTCTGAACCAGGAGGTCTTTCTGGGCTCCCAGGAGCCATCAGGAGCTTCAGGGGGGCTCAGGTGGACCCACGCTGAAGCGGAACAAAGGCCGACAGTGAGGCAGCCGCCTGTGAGCTCAGCTCCTCGGTGGGGGAACAATGTGGAGGGCAGCGACTGACACAAGCGCCGAGGCTGAAGAATGCCTGGCGCGGAGCCAGGACCAGAACCAGAACCTCCCTTCAGCCCCGCCCTCCTCAGGTCCCATGATGCTCCGGGGTCCAAAGGGCACCGCCTTCAAAGACGCAACGAGGAGCAGCAGAGCCACACGTTAGTTCTGTGGTCCACCTTGAGCAGAACCGCTGAGGACACCAAGAGGACAGGACCACCACACCCTGGCTCAGCGACCATCGGCATGGCAACGGCGAGCACCTCAGGGCAGAGCGGCTTCGGGCTCAGCAGGAAGAAGAAGAACCCCGGCCTCATGGACCAGATAGGCCAGTTCTTCGGAGGAGACAAGAAGAAGCGGAGCAAGGTGAGCAGCAGCACCTGTCCCAGGATGAAGGTCAGGGTCTCAGCAGGGGTCCGCCCCCCAGAGACGGGCCCCCAGAGACGAACCCCCCTGGCTCCTGGGGGGTCCTGGACCCCTGTCCAGAAGGGGACTGATCAAATTAGAACAGCACCAGGTCACATGTGGAAAAGTAGATTAGAATCAGCTCTGTTTCTGTTCTAGGTGAAGTTATGACACCAATAACGAGTGAATTATGTTAATAACACATTCATTATGTCAGTAACAGTTGATTATGTTAATAAGTTGAATATGTTAGTAACAGTTAATTACTTGACTAACAAGTTAATCGTGGTAATAGAAGGTTAATTGTGTTAATAACAAGTGAATTGTGTTAAGTGTAATCTAGATTTGTCTAGATTATTAGTTAGTTGTCTTAATAATTAGTTATTTATCTTAATAATTAGTTAATTGTCTTAATAATTAGTTATTTATCTTAATAATTAGTTAATTGTCTTGTTTGGAACATCAAGAGGAAGCTGTGATTCATTTATCCAGATATTTCAAAAGCCCGTCGGGAGGCCTGGAGCTGCTGCTGGTTCCTGGAGGAACCCTGAGTTGTCCTCCAGAACAGGAGTGGTCTCCTGCTGCTGTATGAAGGTCCAGGCTGTCCTGTCCTGTCCTCCAGCTGCTCTTGTCCACTCACGTGTCTGCTCATCTCCGCAGGGTTCCTTCCGAGGCCACCTCGCCTCCTCGC
This sequence comes from Lagocephalus sceleratus, assembly GCA_911728415.1. Classification (NCBI taxonomy): domain Eukaryota; kingdom Metazoa; phylum Chordata; class Actinopteri; order Tetraodontiformes; family Tetraodontidae; genus Lagocephalus; species Lagocephalus sceleratus. The sequence goes on along the minus strand of CAJVRN010000219.1, from coordinate 4,615,029 downwards.
CCCAGCAGTCGTCCACCCGCCGCCGGGCCAACGAAAGCGCTGTGCTGCATTTCTTCAGGAGCTTCGTAAGTTTGTAGAGACAGAAGAGCGTGTTGTGGAGCCTCCGTCCATCATGGAGCCTTCATCCATCGTGGAGCCTTCATCCATTGTGGAGCCTTCATCCATCAGACTGATGATGGAGCCTTCATCCATCAGGTTGAAGACTGCATCATCATCAGACTGAAGGAGTCTTCAGTCTTCGTCCATCATGGAGCCTTCAACCATCAGGCTGAAGGATGAAGGTTCCACCATCAGGCTGAAGGCTCCACCATCAGGCTGAAGGTTCCACCATCAGGCTGAAGGCTGAAGGCTGAAGGTTCCACCATCAGGCTGAAGGTTCCACCATCAGGCTGAAGGCTCCACCATCAGGCTGAAGGCTCCACCATCAGGCTGAAGGCTGAAGGCTCCACCAGCTCCACCTCACAAACGCTCCTCGGTGCTGATTGTGCGTTCGCTTCGGTCCTCATTGTGTTGGACTCGTGTTGCTGCTCTCGCTGAAGCTCTCACTCATGCTGTCCTCTGTTGCTGGTGTTCCTCAGGTTTCCTCTCCTCGTCCTAAATCCAGGGTGAGTTTCACTGCTTCTTGCTGATGTTTCCAGATGTGTAGGATGAAGAGGGAGGTGCTTGCTCCTCCTCAGGAGGGGCAGCTTAAAAGGACAGTTCACCAAAACGAGGGGACTGGTGGTGGTGGTGGTGTCTGACTGGTGGTCTTTGGTGAGGGTTCTCAGGAGCTCTCCAGCTGCTAGAACATCAGTCAAATAGCCTTCCAGGTCAGGTGATCATTGTTACCATGGATACCAGCTGCCTTTGGGGCTTAATAATAGTCCAATGTTGGTCCCTTAACGATGAAGGTCTGAGTCTCTGGACATAGTTAGAGATGATTTCACACAAACACTGATGAAGAGTGACTGATGGAGGCACTGAAGAATGAGTAGATGAATGGATGAGTGATGGAACTGCTGATGAATGAATGAATGAATGAGTGATGAAGGAACAGCCATGTTTCCTTCAGCTGGACCTTCCTCAGACTCTCCACATCAGTAACGTCTGTTTCTGTTTCTTGTCCAGTGGAGAGACGTGTTTGGTCTGGTACGTCACACACTCTTCTTCCTCTCAACAACACCCTGTGTGTGTGTGTGTGTGTGTGTGTTTGTGTGTGTGTGTGTGTGTGTGTGTGTGTGTGTGTTGTGTGTGTGTGTGTGTGTGTGTGTGTGTGTGTGTGTGTGTGTGTGTCTGTCCTTAAATAAAAACTGCATGATTACATGTGTAATACATCTGTGATCTAATCTTCACTGTTTCATGAATTTATTCTAGAGAAACACCTTTGAATCATGGAGCATCAACACACACTTACACATACACACACACTCACACACACATACACACACACACATATACCTACACTCAGACACATACACCTACACACATACACACACACACACACACACACACACACACACACACTCTCTCTAATCGTGTCCAGATAGTAAATTAATATTAATCCAGTAATCTCTGACTGTACTCAAACACAGCATGTGCGGTTGTGCAGTTGTGTGGTTGTGCGGTTGTGCGGTTGTGTCCTCAGTCTCCTCCCAGCTCAGGGAGCGAGGAGGTCCTTGTTGAGGCCCTAGTCCTCCCGTCTCTGCTGCAGGCGGACGTTGGAGGACCGCTGCAGTAACACACTCGGCTCTTCTTCCTCCCTCGCTCACATCTTCCTCTGAAGGTGGCTGCATCGTCCCAATGATGTCACTTCCTCCAGGAGCGCTCAGTCCTCGTCCTGTCCTCGTCCTGTCCTGGAGCTCCAGAGGTAGTCTCAGGTCCACCTCTGGAGCTCCAGCTGTCTCTCTGGTCCCCAGGCCTCCTCGCCACGGACCGAAAGCGCCAAGTCTCCGGTGAGGAAGCGCCGAGACCAAAGCACGCTGTCCAGGCTCTTCAACCTGGTGAGCGGAAGACGTGGACGTCCACGTCCCTCTGTCCCCGCTGTCTGTCTGTCTGTCTGTAAACATGGTGTCCTGTCTCTGTCTGTCTGTCTGACTACCACAGTGACCCCGGAGCTCAGTGAGTATGGACTTACAGTCTCTTAACCCACAGTCATGTTCTAACCAGCTGAGGATCCTGTACGTCCATGTGACTCCCCTAAGACGTCCTCATTGTCTCCACCTCACCTGTCCATGAGGAATCTTCTGCCAGGACCTAACAGCGTCTGTGTCCTTCCCCACAGGGAGAATCCAAGTCCCGCCCCCCTAAACGCTGGAGCACCATCTTCTAAGCTGTCCGCCCAGGACCCCCCAGATGGGACAGGCCAGGGTGAAGGTGGAGGACAGAGGACAGAGGACAGGAGGACACAGCCTGCAGACGTGTTAACCCACTAACGCCATCAGATGGGGACAGGAAGTCCAAGTCCTCCTGATGGTGCTGGTGTCTCCTGACAGACGCGTCTTTGTGGACAAACACGTTGAGAAACGTCCTAACTCTAAAGCGATGTCCCGCTAACGGTGATTAATAAACGCGTGAGGAGATAAAAGCCCTTTGAGATGCACTGCTACCACTAAGTGTTACTGGTTTCTAACCAGTTTGGGAACTCTTCTGGGTTCTGTGTTTAACAATGAAGGTCATGTGAAGGTCAGAGGGAGGCGTTGTGGAGGTCATGGAGCTGCTCTGAGGACTTCAGGAAGTGTCAAGTTGATCTTTGTTCTTTTCTTTGTTGTTTGTCTCTAACTGGATCTTCCTGCTTTGATGTTGTCTTGTAAACTGTAGATTAAAGTTTTATTTTTGTTACTAGAGGTTTCACTCGATAACCGTGTTGCCCAACTAGAGGAATAACCTAGTTAGTTTGTAGATCTCGTGCTCTTCGGTCTCCTCATGTCTAAACATGTAGCTGTAACAGGCTGCTGTTGTCTTTGATGTTTCTCTTTGAATTTGTGAAATGTTCTTGAATGTTTGTTCAACGTGAGCGATGAATTAAATCTGAAGATCAGATCATTATTTTACTGTGGTTGACGTCTCTGTCCCCATGTCCACCCACGCCTGAATGTGGAGTTGAACCGCACCAGTTTAAGATTAAGAACAGGAAATCACTCACTCACACACACAGACTCACTCACACAGCTTCCTTGGTGTCAGTGACAGGCCTGTGTGTGTGTGTGTGTGTGTGTGTGTGTGTGTGTGTGTGTGTGAGTGTGAGTGTGTGAGTGTGTGTGAGATCAGTAGTAAGTTAAGGCTCCATTATGAAACCATTATAAACCCACAAAACCACAGTAACACACCAGAGACCCCAAACTGAGGACAAAACTTTTATTTGACTGAAATGACAAAAATGGACAAACTGACTGAGACAGTCCCAGTCAAGACAAGTCCCCCGTCCAGACTAGTCCCCAGTCCAGACGAGTCCCCAGCCCCAGTCCAGACCAGACGAATCCCCAGTCCCAATCCAGACAAGTCCCCTATCCAGACGAGTCCCCTATCCAGACGAGTCCCCCGTCCAGACGAGTCCCCAATCCAGTCCAGACAAGTCCCCAGTCCAGTCCAGACAAGTCCCCTATCCAGACAAGTCCCCAGTCCCTATCCAGACGAGTCCCCTATCCAGACAAGTCCCCAGTCCCTATCCAGACAAGTCCCCTATCCAGACAAAGCCCCAGTCCAGTCTAGACGAGTTCCCAACCCCCCATCCAGACGGGTCCCCAGCCCCAGTCCAGACGAGTCCCCAACCCCCCCATCCAGACGAGTCCCCCAGCCCCAGTCCAGACCAGACTAGTCCCCAGTCCAGACGAGTCCCCAGCCCCAGTCCAGACCAGACGAATCCCCAGTCCCAATCCAGACAAGTCCCCTATCCAGACGAGTCCCCTATCCAGACGAGTCCCCCGTCCGGACGAGTCCCCCGTCCAGACGAGTCCCCAGTCCAGTCCAGACAAGTCCCCAGTCCCTATCCAGACGTGTCCCCTATCCAGACGAGTCCCCAGTCCAGTCCAGACGAGTTCCCAACCCCCCATCCAGATGAGTCCCCAGTCCAGTCCAGACGAGTCCCCAACCCCCCAACCAGACGAGTCCCCCAGCCCCAGTCCAGACCAGACGAATCCCCCATCTAGACGAGTCCCCAGTCCCAGTCCAGACGAGTTCCCAGTCCCAGTCAAGGCAAGTCCCCTATCCAGACGAGTCCCCAGTCCCAGTGTCCTCACCCAGCCCCCCCCCTGTCACTCCCACTGAAACCATCACTGGCTTCCTCCTTGAAGACTGGACCTCCTGGTTCTGACTGGGTTCTCAACTGGTCCACCATCCCCGACACAGTTCCCAGCAGCCCGCCCATCCCGTCCCCCACGTCCCCGTGGAAGTCCACGTCCTCCACCTTGACCTGTCCCTGCATGGACATGAGCGCCTCTCCGTCCTGGAAGCTGTAGCCGTCCTCCAGCTGTGCGGCCTGGGTGCTGGTGGAGCAGCTGGAGGCCAGCGGCTCACAGCTGGAGGCCAGGCGCTCACAGCGGGCCTGGTGCCGGAGGAAGCTGTCCCTCCAGACCACCTTCTTGCCACACAGGCTGCACTCATAGGGCCTCAGCCCGCCGTGGGTCTTCAGGTGCTTGGTAAGGTGGTGCTTCATCTTGAAGGACTTGGTGCAGACGGGGCAGCCGAAGGGCCGCAGGTTCAGGTGCTGCATCTTCACGTGGCGGTCCCGCATGCTCTTCAGCGTGTAGGCCTTCCCGCAGTGGCAGAAGTGCACCTTCCCCGTGTAGGGGGCGCCGGCGAGCGCCACCGCCGACGAGGACGACGGGGTGGGGGGCGAGGGCGGGGCCGCGAACCCCGCCGAGGAAGAGGGGGCCTGTCGGTGACAGCTGAAGGTCAGGGAGCTGCTGGGGCCCGGGCAGCCGGAGGACCAGCCCCCCTCTGAGGCCCCGCCGAAGTCGGGGGCGGGGCCCGCCAGGGGCCGCTGGGACACCTGTCCCGTACCGTCCTCGATCTCATCGTACGTGTCCCTGCCGAAGGTCGCCTCCCCGAAAAAGTCCACCTGGTCCTGCTGGGGGTCCGTGTCCTTACCGCATGGCCCCTCTCCCCCGTCCCAAGGGCCCACCTGCCACTGGGGCCGGCCAGAACCAGGACAGGAGGGGCCCGGGACCCCGTCCTCCCCGTGTCCACCAGACGGCTCCGACGAGGGCTCCCCGTCCACAGACGCCCTCTGCACCTTCTCCTCCTCTGGGGCTTTTCCCCCAGCGTGCCCAGGACCGGGTTCTGGTCCTGGTCCTGGTCCGGTCCCCGGTCCAGGTCCTGGTCCTGTCCCTGGTCCAGGTCCTGGTCCTGTCCCCGTTGTAGCTCCAGGTCCTGTCCCAGGTCCTGTTCCGGGTCCTGTTCCGGGCCCTGTCCCCGTCCCAGGCCCCGGTGCTGTCCCCGTCCCCGGTGCTGTCCCCGTCCCGGTCCCGTCCCGGTCCCGTCCCCGGTCCCGTCCCCGGTCCCGTCCCCGGGTGCAAGCCTGTGGGAGAGGGTGGCGTTAGTGGGGGCCATCTGGACGCTCTCAGCTGAGTCCTTACCGCAGGTCCTCGTCTCAGAGTCCTTCGCCGCCTCGTCCTCTTCTCCCACCCCCTCGTCCGCCTCCGTGTCTCGTTTCTCGTCTTTCCTCCTGTCCTGCGTCTCGTCCCCGTCGCCGCTCACCTGCCCCCCCCGCGGCTGACCTCTGGCCTTCGGCCCCGCCCCCGGGCGTGGCCGGCCCGGCCCGTCCTCCAGGTGGTACCCCTTGGCGTCCCAGGCGTCCTCGCAGCCGAAGTCGCCTGGAAACGCGGGCTGGGCGTCCAGCTGGGAGTCGGCGACCTGTTGGGCGGGGGGGGGCCGCGGGCGCCCCCAGCGGGGGAACTGCTGGGGGCGCCTCCAGGTGGCGAGCGGCGGCAGCGCGTCGGGCTTGCGCTCCTTCTTCCTGCTCTCCGTCTCCAGGTAGAGACAGTCGGTGCTGCTGGGGGACTGCTGCCGGGCCCCCGCCCCCCCGGGGGCCTCCCCCCCGGGCCCCGCCCCTCCGGGTGCCTCCGCCGGGGGCCGGGGCCTCCTCAGGATCTCGGTGCACTTGTCCACGATGTGCCACATCTGGAGGAAGCTGGCCACGGTGACGTAGTTGACGATGTCGTCGTGCACCAGGCTGAGCTGGCCGGTGTAGGCGGAGCTCAGCACGCCCTCGAAGGCCACCGGGTCCATGACGGACGGCAGCGACACCGTGGTCACGTTCTTCAGCAGCACCTGGGGACGCCACCGGGTCCACCTGGTCCTGGACCCGGCCCTGGAGCGAGCTGACACCGTGGTCCGCCGTTCTTCAGCAGCTACCTGGGGACGCCTGGACCTAGAGCTGACCCTGGTCCTGGTCCTGACCCAGGTCCTGGCCCCGGTCCTGGACCTAGATCTGACCCTGGTCCTGACCCAGGTCCTGGCCCTGGTCCTAGAGCTGACCCCCTGGCCCTGGACCTAGAGCTGACCCTGGTCCTGGTCCCTGGTCCTGGTCCTGACCCTAATCCTGGTCCTGACCCAGGTCCTGGTCCTGGACCTAGAGCTGACCCTGGTCCTGACCCTGACCTGAGCTGACCCTGGTCCGGCGACCTAATCCTGGTCCTGACCCAGGTCCTGGCCCCTGTCCTGGACCTAGATCTGACCCTGGTCCTGACCCAGGTCCTGGCCCTGAACCTAGAGCTGACCCTGGTCCTGGTCCTGACCCTAATCCTGGTCCTGGCCCTGGTCCTGGACCTAGAGCTGACCCTAGCCCTGGCCCTGGTCCTGGACCTAGAGCTGACCCTAGCCCTGGCCCTGGTCCTGAACCTAGAGCTGACCCTGGCCCTGGTCCTGACCCTGGTCCTGGCCCTGGTCCTGAACCTGGCCCAACCCTGGCCCATGGCGGACGCCACATACCTGGTCGTGGAAGTAGGGCGAGGAGGCGGCGAGCACGCATCGGTGGGCCTGGAACACCTGACCCTGGACCTGGATGGAGAGGTCACACAGACGACCTTCCTCCCTCTGGCGGTTCAGGTTGTCCATGACGGCGGCGCGGGCGCCGGGGAAGCACACGTGGACGGTGAGACAGGCCGGAGAGTCCATGGTGGCTGTTCTGGGGAGGAAGGACGCTGTCAGGACGACGGAGGCGTGGCGGGACGGACGGACGTCGTCTTTGATCTGGTCTTTGATCTGATCAAAGCTCAGATCGTTGAAGCTGACTTTAGAACTTTACAGCTGTTCTACATGAAATAAACGCCCCCATCACAATGGTGTCACCACCCCGAAGACCTGTACTCCCAGATTATGGGCCAAGGGCGGGATTATCCATCAGATTGATCACAGTTGGGGTCGTCTGTTCCTGTTAGCATCCTGCTAGCCGCGCCGCTAACAGCCGCTGAAGGAGCCCGGTTTAAATCTTTACCTTTACCACGACGAGCTGCTCCGCATCGGCCTCTGCGTCCACCTGTGTCCGCCCGGTGTGTGTGTGGTGCCTGGGGTGTGTGTGTGTGTGAGTGTGGTGTGTGTTCTGATGCTCGGCGCCATGGGGAGGATGTGTTAGCAGGTTAGCCGCCGCTAGCCGCCTGAGTCAGCATCCTGGAGGGTAGGATAGGTCTGGGCACGGAGTCGTAGGATAGGTCTGGGCACGGAGTCGTAGGATAGGTCTGGGCACGGAGTCGTAGGATAGGTCTGGGTACGGAGTCGTAGGATAGGTCTGGGTACGTAGTCGTAGGATAGGTCTGGGCACGGAGTCGTAGGATAGGTCTGGATATAGAGTCGTAGGATAGGTCTGGGTATAGAGTCGTAGGATAGGTCTGGGTACGGAGTCGTAGGATAGGTCTGGGCACGGAGTCGTAGGATAGGTCTGGGTATAGAGTCGTAGGATAGGTCTGGGCACGGAGTCGTAGGATAGGTCTGGGTACAGAGTCGTAGGATAGATCTGGGCACGGAGTCGTAGGATAGATCTGGGCACGGAGTCGAAGGATAGGTCTGGGTATGTAGTCGTAGGATAGGTCTGGGCACGGAGTCGTAGGATAGGTCTGGGTACGGAGTCGTAGGATAGGTCTGGGTATAGAGTCGTAGGATAGGTCTGGGCACGGAGTCGTAGGATAGGTCTGGGTATAGAGTCGTAGGATAGGTCTGGGCACGGAGTCGTAGGATAGGTCTGGGTATAGAGTCGTAGGATAGGTCTGGGCACGGAGTCGTAGGATAGGTCTGGGTATAGAGTCGTAGGATAGGTCTGGGCACGGAGTCGTAGGATAGGTCTGGGCACAGAGTCGTAGGATAGGTCTGGGCACGGAGTCGTAGGATAGGTCTGGGCACGGAGTCGTAGGATAGGTCTGGGCACGGAGTCGTAGGATAGGTCTGGGTATAGAGTCGTAGGATAGGTCTGGGCATAGAGTCGTAGGATAGGTCTGGGCACGGAGTCGTAGGATAGGTCTGGGTATAGAGTCGTAGGATAGGTCTGGGCACGGAGTCGTAGGATAGGTCTGGGTATAGAGTCGTAGGATAGGTCTGGGCACGGAGTCGTAGGATAGGTCTGGGTATAGAGTCGTAGGATAGGTCTGGGTATGGAGTCGTAGGATAGGTCTGGTACAGAGACGTACACACACTGTGTGTTAGGTCTGGGCAGGGTTTGGTGACGGTCCAGGGATGAACAAAACATGACTTTAGTGAAAACAGCTGCGGGAGAGCTTCCAGGAAGTGAGCGGCCTGATCCCGCCCCCGCCTCCATTTAAAGGACCCGTCGGTGCTCCTGCAGCCTCCCGGTCCCTCCACCATCACTCGGCCGTCAGAAGTGCTCCTGACGCCGGGGACCACCTTCTCCAGCGGCCGCAGACGACCAGGCTCCCCTGCATCACGCAGCAGCCTCCGCAGCGTTTTACCGCAGTGCAGCCGCAGCATCCGTGCGGGAACGGGCGGGAACGGCCTGTTTACTGGCCGCGTCGACGCAGCCGTCGTCCGTGGTGGACATCTGGGGGACATCTGGGGGACATCTCTGGGGGACATCTGGCGGACATCTGGGGGACATCTCTGGCGGACATCCGCACATAGAGGAGACGGCGCTTGTACGTGGAGGTGAGCGGATGAGACCGAGGCCGTGGTTGTGCATGAACGGGGCTGAGGCAGCTTTGCTGCTCTTTAGGGCAGGAGCCTGCACAGGTAACCGAGCTGAGGGACCCTGGACATCAAAGGACATCAAAGGACATCAAAGGACATCGCTGGAGCTCCGGACCCTGGGGAGGCGTCTCTGGTGGAACCAGGCCTGAAGGTGGGCCTCCTCCATCTCCGGACCATCGCCACATGGTGGCCGTCATCGGTCAGAGCTGCTGAGGACGCGCTCCGCTGGGCTCCTCGCCCTCCTCGCTCTCCTCGCTCTCCTCGCTCTCCAGCTGTTTGACGCTGCTTGTGCAGCCTCCTTTCTGGCTTTGAGGACACAGAGTTGGTGGAGATGCTGAGGACGAGGCTGCTGCTCGTGTCCCTGCTCTGCTGCCTCTGGGGTGAGTGTGGTCTCCTGGGCCTCAAACATCTGGTTAACGCTAAAGCTCCCTCCGGCAGCAGCTGGACCCACCGTCCTTCAGGACTTCCGTCTCCTCGTCTCTTCTTGTCGGGGTTGATTGTGGCTGCCAGGGGACGGGGGTCCGCCTGTGGTGGGACCCCGGTCCTGCCTGGCTGGCTGAAGGTTGTCTCGTTGTTGACAGCGTGCCGTTGCCATGGAGCCTGTGCAGAGGTGGACTCTGACACCGAGGCGGTGGCGGGGAAGGGCTTCAAACTGGGCTGCATCTCCTGTAAGAAGCGCAGCGAGGTGGACAGCTCGGCCACGGTGGAGTGGTACTTCAGGCCCAAGGGAGAGGCCGACTTTGTCCACGTGAGTCTCAAACCTCGTCCCCGTTGTGTCCGTGGTCCAACCTCCTGTGGGTGGACCATCGTCTCCAGCACAACCAGACCTCTGACTCTCCTCGATGTCCCTCACACCAGATCTACACCTACAACAACGGCCCCACCATCGAGCACGAGCAGTTCCTGGAGCGCATCCACTGGAACGGGAGCAAGAGGAGCAGCGACATCCAGGACGCGTCCATCTACCTGTTCAACGTCACCTTCAACGACTCGGGCACCTACCGCTGCTTCTTCAACCGCGCCCTGCTCTACAAGGAGTACGAGTACAACACCGTGGTCAGCAAGGTGGTCCACCTGACCGTGGTGGCCAAGGGTAGGTCTGCTCCTCCACCAGGGTCACCAGGGGTGCGGTCTCGCCTCATTGCTGGTTCTCTCCGTGCAGCCACCAGGGAAACCGCTTCCATCGTGTCTGAGGTCATGATGTACGTGTCCATCATCGGCCTCCAGGTCTGGCTCCTCATCGAGATGATTTACTGCTACAGGAAGATCGCCGCCGCTGGGGAAGAGGCCCTCCGAGAAGCAGCGTGAGTCACGTGGATGTGCGGGGCCCTCAGGCTGAAGGTGCTTCAGCGGGCGGGACCTCCTCTGAAGGTTCCTCAGGGTTCCTCCTCCTGACGCCAGCGGACCTCCTCTGATCACCTCAACTCCTCCTTCTCTTCCAGAAACGCTGAATATTTGGCCATCGCCTCCGAGAGTAAAGACAACTGCGCAGGCGTGCAGGTTGGAGAGTAGAGTTGGTGAGTGTGTGTGTGTGTGGGGGGGGTGTGTGTGTGTGTGTGTGTGTGTGTGTGTGTGTGGGGGTGTGTGTGTGTGTGTGTGTGTGTGTGTGGGGGGTGGGGTGGGTGTGTGTGTGTGTGTGTGTGGGGGGTGTGTGTGTGTGTGTGTGTGTGTGTGTGTGTGTGTGGGGGTGGGTGGGGGTGTGTGTGTGTGTGTGTGTGTGGGGGTGTGGGTGGGTGGGGGTGTGTGTGTGTGTGTGTGGGGGGGGGGTGTGTGTGTGTGGGGGTGGGTGTGGGGGTGTGTGGGTGTGTGTGTGTGTGTGTGTGTGTGTGTGTGGGGGGTGGGTGTGTGTGTGTGTGTGGGGGTGTGGGGGTGGGGGTGTGTGTGTGTGTGTGTGTGGGGGGGTGGGTGTGTGTGTGTGTGGGGGGGTGTGGGTGGGGGTGTGTGTGTGTGTGTGTGTGGGGGGGGTGTGTGTGTGTGTGTGGGGGTGGGGGTGGGGGTGTGTGTGTGTGTGTGTGGGGGGTGGGGGTGGGTGTGTGTGTGTGTGGGGGTGGGTGTGGGGGTGTGTGTGGGGGGGTGTGGGTGGGGGTGTGTGTGTGTGTGTGGGGTGTGGGTGTGTGTGGGGTGTGGGTGTGTGTGTGGGTGTGTGTGTGTGTGGGGCGGGTGTGGGTGGGGGTGTGTGTGTGTGTGTGTGTGTGTGGGGTGGGTGTGTGGGTGAGTGTGTGTGTGGGTGGGGTGTGGTGTGGGTGTGTGGGTGGGGGTGTGTGTGTGTGTGTGTGGGGGGGTGTGAGTGTGTGTATGTGTGTGGGTGGGGGGTGTGTGTGTGTGTGTGTGAATGTGTGTGTGTGTGTGTGTGTGGGGGGGTGTGTGTGTGTGTGTGTGTGGGGGGTGTGTGGGGGGGGGTGTGTGTGTGTGTGTGTGGGTGGGGGGTGGGTGTGTGTGTGTGTGGGGGTGTGTGTGGGTGGGGTGTGTGTGTGTGTGTGGGGGGGGGTGTGGGTGGGGGTGTGTGTGTGTGTGTGGGTGGGGGTGTGTGTGTGTGTGTGGGGTGGGGGGTGTGTGTGGGGTGTGGTGTGTGTGTGTGGGGGGGGTGTGGGTGGGGGTGTGTGGGTGTGTGGGGGTGGGTGTGGGGGTGTGTGGGGGGGTGTGGGTGGGGGTGTGTGTGTGGGGGTGTGGGTGTAAGTGTGTGTGTGTGGGGGTGTGAGTGTGTTTGTGTGTGTGTGGGGGTGTGAGTGTGTGTGTGTGTGTGTGTGTGTGTGGGGTGTGTGGGGGCAGATGTGTGCTACAACGTAACCGCACGTCTGTATCGCAGGCTCCGCCCCCGACCTGAAGACTTCCTGACCCTCTGACCTGCATGTAGAGAACCTGGACGGTCCTCCATCGTCTGTCTGACCTTGTCCCTCCTGGAGGACGAGCATGGAGCAGCCTGTACATACGAGCATGAGCAGACCCATTATGCATCGATGAGCCGGGGCACGCAGTATTCAAGCACTAAGTATTTGTACCACGTTAGCGGTGGCGGTCTGGAGGCTGAGTGGGCTCGGCCCGATGACCCCGCCCCTAATGAATAAATAATGAGCCAGTCTGGGTCCTTTCTATTCACCTAAAGCGGAATGTGACGACTGTACCACTTCTACCTTCACCCACCCTCCTCATGTCCCATTAAAGTCCCTCCACTCTGACGGCTCTTCTTCTGCTCACACAACAACACCCGGTGTCCTCAGCACACTTTATTGACCTGCTGGACCATCGGCGGGGCTGGACAGAGGACAGACCAGGACAGGTCCAAGAGACCCCCCAGTCTGGGTGGGGGTAGGGACACTGGACCAGGTCACCGTCAGGGACAGGGGGATGGAGGACAGGGGGGCGGGGGACAGGAGGATGGAGGACAGGACAGGAGGACAGGAGGATGGAGGACAGGGGGACGGGGGTCAGGAGGATGGGGGACAGGGGGTAGGAGGACAGGAGGATGGAGGACAGGAGGACAGGGGGACAGGGGACAGGAGGATGGAGGACAGGAGGACAGGAGGATGGAGGACAGGAGGATGGAGGACAGGGGGACAGGGGGACAGGAGGTTGGAGGACAGGGGACAGGAGGATGGAGGACAGGAGGATGGAGGACAGGGGGACAGGAGGACAGGAGGACAGGAGGATGGAGGACAGGGGGACGGGGGACAGGAGGATGGAGGACAGGAGGATGGAGGACAGGACAGGAGGACAGGAGGATGGAGGACAGGAGGATGGAGGACAGGGGACAGGAGGACAGGAGGACAGGAGGATGGAGGACAGGGGGACGGGGGACAGGAGGATGGAGGACAGGGGACAGGAGGATGGAGGACAGGAGGATGGAGGACAGGGGGACGGGGGACAGGAGGATGGAGGACAGGGGACAGGGGACAGGAGGATGGAGGACAGGGGACAGGAGGATGGAGGACAGGAGGATGGAGGACAGGAGGATGGAGGACAGGACAGGAGGATGGAGGACAGAGGACAGGAGGACAGAGGACAGGAGGATGGAGGACAGGAGGATGGAGGACAGGAGGACAGGAGGATGGAGGACAGGACAGGAGGATGGAGGACAGAGGACAGGAGGATGGAGGACAGGAGGACAGGAGGACAGGAGGATGGAGGACAGGACAGGAGGATGGAGGACAGAGGACAGGAGGATGGAGGACAGGAGGATGGAGGACAAGAGGACAGGAGGATGGAGGACAGGGGACAGGGGACAGGAGGATGGAGGACAGGAGGATGGAGGACAGGACAGGAGGACAGGAGGATGGAGGACAAGAGGACAGGAGGATGGAGGACAGGAGGATGGAGGACAGGGGGACGGGGGACAGGAGGATGGAGGACAGGGGACAGGGGACAGGAGGATGGAGGACAGGAGGATGGAGGACAGGACAGGAGGACAGGAGGATGGAGGACAAGAGGACAGGAGGATGGAGGACAGGAGGATGGAGGACAGGGGGACGGGGGACAGGAGGATGGAGGACAGGGGGACGGGGGACAGGAGGATGGAGGACAGGGGACAGGGGACAGGAGGATGGAGGACAGGGGGACGGGGGACAGGAGGATGGAGGACAGGGGACAGGGGACAGGAGGATGGAGGACAGGGGACAGGGGACAGGAGGATGGAGGACAGGGGGACAGGAGGAAGGGGGACGGGGGACAGGAGGATGGAGGACAGGGGGACAGGAGGAAGGGGGACGGGGGACAGGAGGACAGGGGACAGGATCCAGGCTGGTCCAGAGCGCTGTCCCTCAGCTACAGCCTCAACACACAGTCGGTGTCGGGGTACGGGGGCAGGTTCAGCTGGTACTTCCTGTCCAGGCTGGGCGGGACAAAGCGTCCCCCCAGGAAGTGGTAGCGTCCCCGGAACATCAAGGCCGACTTCTTGGGGGCCGTGAGTGAGATCAACAAGTCGGGCTGGAGCCCCTCGCTGCTGCCCTGCTCCACGTCCCAGCCTGGAGGACAGCACACGTCACATCACACACCCTCACCCCTGAGTGTGTGAGTGTGTGTGTGTGTGTGTGTGTGTGTGTGTGTGTGTGTGTGTGTGTGTGTGTGTGTGTGTGTGTGTGTGTGTGTGTGTGTGTGTGTGTGTGTGTGTGTGTGTGTGAGTGTGTGTGTGTGTGTGTGTGTGTGTGTGTGTGTGTGTGTGTGTGAGTGTGTGTGTGAGAGTGTGTGAGAGTGTGTGTGTGTGTTGTGTGGTTGGTTGTGCGTCCCACCTGAGGGGATGTCGATGCTGGCCAGGGGGACGGTGGTGGCTCTCAGCTCCTGGAGGATGGAGGCGAAGGGCTCCCTCACGGCCCCTTTGAAGCTGAAGCCAAAGACGGCGTCCACCACCAGGTTGTAGGCCTCGTCGATCAGCCTGGCCTGGAACACAGCAACACACACCTGTACACCTGGCCAACACACACCTGTACCCCTGACCAACACACACCTGTACACCTGGCCAACACACACCTGTACCCCTGACCAACACACACCTGTACACCTGGCCAACACACACCTGTACACCTGGCCAACACACACCTGTACACCTCCAAACCAACACACACCTGTACACCTGACCAACACACACCTGTACACCTGGCCAACACACACCTGTACCCCTGACCAACACACACCTGTACACCTGACCAACACACACCTGTACCCCTGACCAACACACACCTGTACACCTGGCCAACACACACCTGTACCCCTGACCAACACACACCTGTACCCCTGACCAACACACACCTGTACACCTGACCAACACACACCTGTACCCCTGACCAACACACACCTGTACACCTGGCCAACACACACCTGTACCCCTGACCAACACACACCTGTACACCTGGCCAACACACACCTGTACCCCTGACCAACACACACCTGTACACCTGACCAACACACACCTGTACACCTGACCAACACACACCTGTACACCTGACCAACACACACCTGTACCCCTGACCAACACACACCTGTACACCTGACCAACACACACCTGTACCCCTGACCAACACACACCTGTACACCTGGCCAACACACACCTGTACCCCTGACCAACACACACCTGTACACCTGGCCAACACACACCTGTACCCCTGACCAACACACACCTGTACCCCTGACCAACACACACCTGTACACCTCCAAACCAACACACACCTGTACCCCTGACCAACACACACCTGTACACCTGGCCAACACACACCTGTACCCCTGACCAACACACACCTGTACACCTGACCAACACACACCTGTACCCCTGACCAACACACACCTGTACACCTGACCAACACACACCTGTACCCCTGACCAACACACACCTGTACCCCTGACCAACACACACCTGTACCCCTGACCAACACACACCTGTACACCTGACCAACACACACCTGTACACCTGGCCAACACACACCTGTACACCTGACCAACACACACCTGTACACCTGACCAACACACACCTGCACACCTGGCCAACACACACCTGTACACCTCCAAACCAACACACACCTGTACACCCTGACCAACACACACCTGTACACCTGACCAACACACACCTGCACACCTGGCCAACACACACCTGTACACCTCCAAACCAACACACACCTGTACCCCTGACCAACACACACCTGTACACCTGGCCAACACACACCTGTACACCTGACCAACACACACCTGTACCCCTGACCAACACACACCTGTACACCTCCAAACCAACACACACCTGTACCCCTGACCAACACACACCTGTACCCCTGACCAACACACACCTGTACCCCTGACCAACACACACCTGTACACCTGGCCAACACACACCTGTACACCTGACCAACACACACCTGTACACCTGACCAACACACACCTGCACACCTGGCCAACACACACCTGTACACCTCCAAACCAACACACACCTGTACCCCTGACCAACACACACCTGTACACCTGACCAACACACACCTGTACCCCTGACCAACACACACCTGTACACCTCCAAACCAACACACACCTGTACCCCTGACCAACACACACCTGTACCCCTGACCAACACACACCTGTACCCCGTCCAACACACACCTGTACACCTGGCCAACACACACCTGTACACCTGACCAACACACACCTGTACACCTGACCAACACACACCTGTACACCTGGCCAACACACACCTGTACACCTGACCAACACACACCTGTACACCTGGCCAACACACACCTGTACACCTCCAAACCAACACACACCTGTACACCTGACCAACACACACGTGTACCCCTGACCAACACACACCTGTACACCTGGCCAACACACACCTGTACACCTGGCCAAACCACCACACCCAACCAACACACACCTATACCCCTGACCAACACACACCTGTACCCCTGACCAACACACACCTGTACACCTGGCCAACACACACCTGTACACCTGACCAACACACACCTGTACCCCTGACCAACACACACCTGTACACCTGACCAACACACACCTGTACACCTGGCCAACACACACCTGTACACCTCCAAACCAACACACACCTGTACACCTGACCAACACACACCTGTACCCCTGACCAACACACACCTGTACACCTGACCAACACACACCTGTACACCTGGCCAACACACACCTGTACACCTCCAAACCAACACACACCTGTACACCTGACCAACACACACCTGTACACCTGACCAAGGTCAAGGAGAATTCAGCTGACCACTGTGAGTGTGTGTGTGTGTGAGTGAGTGTGTGTGTGTGTTAGTTGAGTGAGTGAGGATGAGTGTGAGTGTGCTGCCCTCCTGTGGTGCAGTGCTCCCACTGACCCAAGGCTGTATGTGAGTGTGTTAATGAGTGTGTGTTAGTTGTGTGTGTATGTTAGTGTGTGTTAGTGAGTGTGTGTATACTAGTGTGTGTTAGTGAGTGTGCGTGTATGTCAGTGTATGTGCGTTAGTGTGTGAGTGTGTTAGTGTGTGAGTGTATGTGTGTGTATGTTAGTGTGTGTGTATGTGTGTGTGTATGTTAGTGTGTGTGTATGTTAGTGAGTCTCTGTGTGTATGTTAGTGAGTCTGTGTGTGTGTGTGTGTGTGTGTGTGTGTGTGTACCTCTGGCATGGTGCTGAGGAAGGGGATGTCCATCTTCTCACACTGGGTGGTCAGACCCTGGAACAGCGGCTTGTTGGGCCTCTTGGGGTAGAAGACGAGCGGCTCGTACCCCTGCACAGAGCCAGGAGGGGTCAGAGGGCCGAGGTCAAGGGTCAAAGGTCAGGGGGTGCGGGCGTCCACTCACAAAGAGCTTCAGGTGGCGGGCGCACACCAGGCCGTCGCCGCCGTTGTTGCCCGGTCCACAAACCACCAGCACAGAGGGGGGGGCCTTCAGCAGGGAGCTCAGGGGGTAGGCCTGTGGGGGGAGCAGAGGTCTGGCCTGGTTCTGGTTGTGGGGGGGGGGCAGAGGTCTGGCCTGGTTCTGGTTCTGGGGGGCTCACCCTGCTGACGGCCGTGGCACAGCTCAGCCCAGCCAGCTCCATCAGCTGGTCCACGCTGAAGCCGTACTCGCTGAACAGCTCCTCGTCGATGCGCTGGGCCTCCTCCTGCCTGTGGACCAGACCCACCTTCAGACCCACCTTCAGACCCACCTGCAGACCCCCCCGACCCCCCACACCGGCCTCACCCCAGGTATCTGAGGGGGGGGGGCATGGTGGACGCAGCTCTGCCCCCCACACACTGGCTGATGTTGGTCCGCCGACAGGAGCCGGTCTGAGGGACCACCGCTGCCACCCGCGACGTCACGAGGAGGCCAAAGAGGGCCCTGACGCTCAACATCAGCTGGACCAGGACCTTCAGGACCTTCAGGACCTACAGAAGCTCCAGGACCTTCAGAACCTACAAAACCTTCAGGACCTTCAGGACCTACAGAAGCTCCAGGACCTTCAGGACCTTCAGGACCTACAGAAGCTCCAGGACCTTCAGAACCTACAGGACCAAAGAGCAGCAGACCTGTTGAGTCCTGACTGGCTTCTACACAAGGGTGGGTCACCAACACACCAGTATCACACAGGGTTAACTCTGTACCCAGACTAGCTCTCTAACTAGGTTAACCCTCTAAACCAGTTAACCCTCTAACCAGACTAGTTGAACAGTTTTGTGTCTCCACCATTTCATCAAAGTAAACAAGCATCTTGACACACAAATGGAGCCAAGGAAGCTCCATCAGAGGAAGCTCCATCAGAGGAAGCTCCATCAGAGGAAGCTCCATCAGAGGAAGCCCTCCAGCTCCGTTCATGAGGAAAAATCAATCAATCATCAACTAACCCCTCAGGTTTGTCATCAGCCTGTCAGCTGGTCAGTTTAAGACGTTCAGCTGTGAGCTGGTGGCTCTACCTCAGGTATCTCCAGGTCCCCCCAGGGGTCTCCAGGTCCCCCCAGAGGTCTCCAGGTCCCCCCAGGGGTCTCCAGGTCCCCCCCAGGGGTCTCCAGGTCCCCCCAGGGGTCTCCAGGTCCCCCCCAGAGGTCCGTGAGGCTGCAGGTTCTGGTCCAACCCAGCAGCAGCAGCACCAGACTGGACTCACTTCATTAACTCATCTGAGTCTTCAACAGCTGACTGGTCCAACTGGGTGAGCTGGACTGGTGGGACCAGAACCTGCAGCCTCACGGCCCCTTGGGGGAGGAGCTGGAGATACCTGCAGGTACAAAACAGGGGTCACCTCAGGGGTCACCTCAGGGGTCACCTCAGAACAGCCTTCTGCTGCCTAATGCAGCCTTTTGGTTTATGTTTAATAGTCCATGTTTTAGTAGTTTAGTGGTTTATATGTTACTAGTTTAGTAGTTTATCTTTTAGTGGTTTATATGTTACTAGTTTAGTAGTTTATCTTTTAGTAGTTTAGTGGTTTATATGTTACTAGTTTAGTAGTTTATCTTTTAGTAGTTTAATGGTTTATATGTTACTAGTTTAGTAGTTTATCTTTTAGTGGTTTAGTGGTTTATATGTTACTAGTTTAGTAGTTTATCTTTTAGTGGTTTAGTGGTTTATATGTTACTAGTTTAGTAGTTTATCTTTTAGTAGTTTAGTGGTTTATATGTTACTAGTTTAGTAGTTTATCTTTTAGTAGTTTAGTGGTTTATATGTTACTAGTTTAGTAGTTTATCTTTTAGTGGTTTAGTTGTTTATATGTTACTAGTTTAGTAGTTTATCTTTTAGTGGTTTAGTGGTTTATATGTTACTAGTTTAGTAGTTTATCTTTTAGTAGTTTAGTGGTTTATATGTTACTAGTTTAGTAGTTTATCTTTTAGTGGTTTAGTGGTTTATATGTTACAGTGGTTTATCTTTTAGTGTTTAGTAGTTTATAGTCTAGTTTAGTAGTTTATCTTTTAGTAGTTTAGTGGTTTATATGTTACTAGTTTAGTAGTTTATCTTTTAGTAGTTTAGTGGTTTATATGTTACTAGTTTAGTAGTTTATCTTTTAGTAGTTTAGTTGTTTATATGTTACTAGTTTAGTAGTTTATCTTTTAGTAGTTTAGTGGTTTATATGTTACTAGTTTAGTAGTTTATCTTTTAGTAGTTTAGTGGTTTATATGTTACTAGTTTAGTAGTTTATCTTTTAGTGGTTTATTAGTTGATGTTTTAGTGAACTAAATAACAACATGAAAAAACGACTTAAGAACAGATAATCTGAAGAGGAAATATAAACACACAACAAAACAATCTTACACAGCGACATCGTTCTTATTGTTATGTAAGTTAAAGGCAGCAGTAACCTGAGCAGAGCTAGCAGCGTTAGCAGCGCAGCCACTTCTCCCACTTCCGGACTCCCCAAAACGGAACTGGACTTTCAAAATAAAGCACAATAACAGCTCTTCCGGTGGAAACCTGAATTTGTCATTTTAAAAGTGTGTATGTGTGTGAGTGAGTGTGTGTGTGTGAGTGTGTGTGAGTG
>CAJVRN010000219.1:4572500-4590000 GCA_911728415.1 Lagocephalus sceleratus | reverse complement strand
TGAACTAAAGGAGGCGCTTGACCAGCTCCTTCGGTCCTGATCAGATCGGCGTGTCCCCGTCTGGGGGAGGACCACCAGGCTGAGGACCACCAGGCTGAGGACCACCAGGCTGAGGACCCCCAGGCTGAGGACCACCAGGCTGAGGACCCCCAGGCTGAGGACCACCAGGCTGAGGACCCCCAGGCTGAGGACCACCAGGCTGAGGACCCCCAAACCTCTGACTGTGCGCTGGAGCCTCTCTGGTGTTCTCCCTACACGTGACTTTAACTACGAGGGAAGCGTCTCGGCCTTGGAGCGTGCTGCTGTGGCCCCGCCCACCGCCGCCCCACCTTTCCTGCGGTCACGTGCACACACGTGCGCACACGTGCACAGCCAGGACCGCGGCCGTGACCCACCTTGCCCTCAGCTCTTTGTGGTCTTCTCTCAGCTTGCCCAGCTCCAGCTGGAGGTGCGCTCGCTCCTTGGCCACAGAGTCCAGGGTCTGGCGGGCGTCGGCCAGCTCGGCCTCGTACGCCGCCTTCAGGCCCGTCAGCTCGCGGCTCACCTCCGTCTCCGACTCGGTGATGCGCACACGCAGCCCCGCGTTCTCGGCCTCCAGGAAGCGCACCTTGTCGATGTAGACGGCCAGGCGGTCGTTGAGGTTGGACAGCTCCTCCTTCTCCTGGAGCCGGGTGATGCGGCTGGGGGAGAGGGGTGAGGTCGCTCCGCGGGGGGTGTTCTTAGGGGTGGCCATCTCACTGATCTGTCCGGGCAGAGACAGCCTTGTCTGTCAAACACACCCCTAAACTGTCACGTAAAAACAAGCTGTGAGAGACTACAGCCAGATCACCTGGAGCAGAGAAGCTCATCCACCCAGAAGCCCAACACAAACAGGAGCGACCTTTACCTTGATGAAGCTGACGAAGAAGAAGAGCAGCGTCCTCGGGACTGTCTGACTGTTGCGACTGTTGCGACTGTCGGACTGGAGCACATCTGAGAGTGCCCAAGTAGGAAAAAATGTGATGGGAGGAGAGAAGTTGGCTGTAGGTTTGGCTTCCTCCAACTCTGTGCTGGATGAATGAATGAGTCACCCTCAGTTTAAAGGAGTCACAAGAAACGAGGATAATTTTAAACAGAACTGTTGCCGGGAGACGTTTCAACTCCAAACACAATACTTGGACGTCCCCGTGAATCCAGAGGAAACGTCGTTTATGATCCTCCTGCTGACGTCTGCGTCCTCCTTCAATCTACAACAATGAAGCTTTATGTTGTTGTGCTGAGGGAAGAGTCCAAACATCTGGATCGATCACACGGGGTCCAAACCTCTGGATCGATCACACGGGGTCCAAACCTCTGGATCGATCACACGGGGTCCAAACATCTGGATCGATCACATGGGGTCCAAACATCTGGATCGATCACACAGGGTCCAAACATCTGGATCGATCACACGGGGTCCAAACATCTGGATCGATCACACGGGGTCCAAACATCTGGATCGATCACACGGGGTCCAAACATCTGGATCGATCACACAGGGTCCAAACACCTGGATGGAGCAGCGAGAACAGCTGGATGACGTTGGGGGGATTGTCTTGAGATACTCCTGCAGCCCACCAGCAGGGGGCCCCTCCACATCTGTCTTCTTCAGCCACACAGGGGTTTTTACCTTTTATCGTCCATCTTTGGTATTTTAATTAGCCTGAATTGGGTTTTTCTATTTATTTCATTGTATATCATACTATACTGTAAAATGTATTATCAGTGATAGATCATTCAGGACGTAATCTAAGATACTTCAGTGTTATAGTGTTAGAAAATTTAACTTTTATTCACTTGACAGAAAATGTTATGCCGTCACAGTTCAAATAATTCGCATTAAACACATGATCAAACGGTGATAATTCGTGATTAATCTCGTTTGATCACGTGTTTAATGTGACCAAACGGTGATAATTCGTGATTAATCTCGTTTGATCACGTGTTTAATGTGATCAAACGGTTATAATTCGTGATTAATCTCGTTTGATCACGTGTTTAATGTGACCAAACGGTGATAATTCGTGATTAATCTCGTTTGATCACGTGTTTAATGTGACCAAACGGTGATAATTCGTGATTAATCTCGGTTGATCACGTGTTTAATGTGATCAAACGGTTATAATTCGTGATTAATCTCGGTTGATCACGTGTTTAATGTGATCAAACTGTGATAATTCGTGATTAATCTCGGTTGATCACGTGTTTAATGCGATCAAACGGTGATAATTCGTGATTAATCTCGGTTGATCACGTGTTTAATGCGATCAAACGGTGATAATTCGTGATTAATCTCGTTTGATCACGTGTTTAATGCGACCAAACGGTGATAATTCGTGATTAATCTCGTTTGATCACGTGTTTAATGCGACCAAACGGTGATAATTCGTGATTAATCTCGTTTGATCACGTGTTTAATGCGATCAAACGGTGATAATTCGTGATTAATCTCGGTTGATCACGTGTTTAATGTGACCAAACGGTGATAATTCGTGATTAATCTCGTTTGATCACGTGTTTAATGTGATCAAACGGTTATAATTCGTGATTAATCTCGTTTGATCACGTGTTTAATGTGACCAAACGGTGATAATTCGTGATTAATCTCGTTTGATCACGTGTTTAATGCGACCAAACGGTGATAATTCGTGATTAATCTCGTTTGATCACGTGTTTAATGTGACCAAACGGTGATAATTCGTGATTAATCTCGTTTGATCACGTGTTTAATGCGATCAAACGGTGATAATTCGTGATTAATCTCGTTTGATCACGTGTTTAATGTGATCAAACGGTTATAATTCGTGATTAATCTCGGTTGATCACGTGTTTAATGTGATCAAACTGTGATAATTCGTGATTAATCTCGGTTGATCACGTGTTTAATGCGATCAAACGGTGATAATTCGTGATTAATCTCGGTTGATCACGTGTTTAATGCGATCAAACGGTGATAATTCGTGATTAATCTGCTCGAGTGTGTTTCGTCCTCGTTCCGTCGTCGTCATGGTGAAGCGGACAAAATGGCGTCCGTCATCTTCCGCCACGGCCTGTTGTCAGACACCGTCGGCCCCCCCGGCTCCCGGGTCCCCCCCCCGGTCCCCCCGGGTCTCCCCGGTCCCCCCCCGTCCCCCCGGTCCCCCCGGCCCCCCCGGGCCCCCCGGGCCCTCCAGCGGGGCTCGGGCGGCCATAACGAGGCTTCGCCCCGACATGTTTGACGGAGGCTGTCAGGCGGTTCGAGCGAAAACCCGGATTGGATCCGCGCGGTCACCTGGGCAGAGCCCGGAACACGGCCCGAGCAGGGCCCGAACCCGTCCGGGGCGACCACAGGACCCACTGGAGGCCCCTCACCAGAGGCTCCGGCAGACCTCGGGCCAGGCCGCGGGGCCGGGGCCGGGGGGGCCCGCGGGGGCCCCGGCGGAGCGGAGCGGAGCGGAGCGGCCGGCTCCCCGCAGCTCCGCCCGGGGCCGCGCACTCCAGTCCGGGTCTTCGCGCGCGCAGCCCGCAGATTTGCGCGGATAAACAGCCGCCGCAACAAAAGCCCGGTCCGGTCCGGTCCGGCCCGCTCCCCGCCGCCCGGCCCGCTCCCCGCTCCGCGCCCCCGGCCCCCGCTCCTCTCGACGCCCCCGGCCCCGGAGCCCGGCCCCGGCCCCGGCCCCGACCCGCCGCGGACGCGCCCGTGGCCGCGGCCTCCATCTTGGAGCCTCACGTGCGCGGCCCACATGACCGGGTGTTTGTCCCCGTGATCCGGCTCCCGTCCCGGCCGGGCCCATGGATCTGCTGGAGCACAGCCTGGACAGCGCGGCCAGGTGAGCCGGCCCGGCCCTCCCTCGCGGCTCCCGCGTCCTCGGTGTCGGGTCCGTTCGGGTCCGTTCGGGCCCACCGCCGGGCCCGGGAGCAGATGTGGGCCCGGTTCGGGTCCCGAGGGGACGTTCGCACATCTGGAGGCGTCCACAGCCGCCACTACTGAGCTGCTGGGCCCTCACGGGCCCGCACGGGCCCTCACGGACCCTCCGGCCCCGTGCTTGTGTGTGCTTTCGGGCCGGGGGTGGACCCCGGGCGTGTGTGTTCGTCCCGGGCCGCGGGGCTCCAGGGGCCGCGGGTCTGGACACGGCTTTAGAGCCGCCTGTGGGTGTCGTCCCGCGCGGGTCCGCCAGGGGGCGCCGCCGGGGAGACGCGCTGAGACGCCTGTTCCTTGAGACGCGCTCACTGGTTTCTTTGTGTTTGCAGTCACGACAAACAGGAAGCAGAAGAGGTGGTGCAGCTCCAGGAAGGTGGGTCCCCGAGGCCTGGTGCACCGTAGGGCCGCCACACAACTGTACACCACTGCGCGTGTGGTCTTACTAACACAACTGTACACCACTGCACGTGTGGTCTTACTAACACAACTGTACACCACTGCGCGTGTGGTCTTATTCTAACACAACTGTACACCACTGCACGTGTGGTCTTAGTCTAACACAACTGTACACCACTGCACGTGTGGTCTTACTAACACAACTGTACACCACTGCGCGTGTGGTCTTACTAACACAACTGTACACCACTGCACGTGTGGTCTTACTAACACAACTGTACACCACTGCGCGTGTGGTCTTATTCTAACACAACTGTACACCACTGCACGTGTGGTCTTAGTCTAACACAACTGTACACCACTGCGCGTGTGGTCTTACTAACACAACTGTACACCACTGCGCGTGTGGTCTTACTAACACAACTGTACACCACTACGCGTGTGGTCTTACTAACACAACTGTACACCACTGCACGTGTGGTCTTACTAACACAACTGTACACCACTACGCGTGTGGTCTTACTAACACAACTGTACACCACTGCGCGTGTGGTCTTACTAACACAACTGTACACCACTACGCGTGTGGTCTTACTAACACAACTGTACACCACTGCACGTGTGGTCTTACTAACACAACTGTACACCACTACGCGTGTGGTCTTACTAACACAACTGTACACCACTGCACGTGTGGTCTTAGTCTAACACAACTGTACACCACTGCACGTGTGGTCTTACTAACACAACTGTACACCACTGCGCGTGTGGTCTTACTAACACAACTGTACACCACTGCACGTGTGGTCTTACTAACACAACTGTACACCACTGCGCGTGTGGTCTTATTCTAACACAACTGTACACCACTGCACGTGTGGTCTTAGTCTAACACAACTGTACACCACTGCACGTGTGGTCTTAGTCTAACACAACTGTACACCACTGCACGTGTGGTCTTATTCTAACACAACTGTACACCACTGCACGTGTGGTCTTACTAACACAACTGTACACCACTGCGCGTGTGGTCTTACTAACACAACTGTACACCACTGCACGTGTGGTCTTACTAACACAACTGTACACCACTGCGCGTGTGGTCTTATTCTAACACAACTGTACACCACTGCACGTGTGGTCTTAGTCTAACACAACTGTACACCACTGCGCGTGTGGTCTTACTAACACAACTGTACACCACTGCGCGTGTGGTCTTACTAACACAACTGTACACCACTACGCGTGTGGTCTTACTAACACAACTGTACACCACTGCACGTGTGGTCTTACTAACACAACTGTACACCACTACGCGTGTGGTCTTACTAACACAACTGTACACCACTGCGCGTGTGGTCTTACTAACACAACTGTACACCACTGCGCGTGTGGTCTTACTAACACAACTGTACACCACTGCGCGTGTGGTCTTAGTCTAACACAACTGTACACCACTGCATGTGTGTGGTGTGTTGCAGGAGAGGCGGTGGTGACAGAAGAGCAGACGGCCGTCATCGCCGGCGTCCCACAGGCTGCCTTCGCCGACAATGTCCAGTACCAGTTCCGCACAGAGAACAATGGAGGACAGGTGTGTCTCCCTCAGCACTAGCCTGGTCCAGTCATAGGTCAGGACTGGGTGTACCAGTAGACATCTACAGGGCTTGGGTGTAGGAGCTACACATGATAGAAGTATGACCAGTCCCCGCTGAGTGACCATCAGACTGGACCTGAGGGGTCATGTGAGTCATCACCACAGTGGTACCCAGGTGTCAGGACCACCTCCACCCTGACCTTTGTGTTTGAAGAGTGACCTTCATCTTCTTTGAGCTCAGCTGTGTTATGAGGGCGGTGGGCGTTTGTCCCCCTGTAGACACACACCTGTGGTCAGGAGTGACACCTGTGTCCCTCTGGGTGTGTCCAGGTGACCTACCGCGTGGTCCAGGTGACAGACGACCAGTTGGAAGCCTCGGCGGACGGGGGTGGTGCCGTCAGTGTGGTGTCCACCACCGCGTTCTCTGGAGCCACTCAGGCCGTCGCCCAGGTGAGGGGGGGTCAACACAGAGCAACCGGGGGGGGGTCAACACAGAGCAGCAGTTCACTGCATCATCACCCCAAACACGCAGAGTTCGGACTTTTGCAGTCAGTGGGTCAGAGCCGCTCTGGCCCGGTCCACAGGGGTCAGGCCCGGTCCACAGGGGTCAGGCCCGGTCCACAGGGGTCCTTCAGGGCTAGCGTCGGGGTGTGAGGGAGCCTCAGACTGACTCTGGGCCGCGGTGTGTCCAGGCCGTCATCCAGAACCCGTTCAGCAACGGCAGCAGCCCGGCGGCCGACACCGTGGGAGGAGAGACGCGCTTCGCTTACTTCCCTGCCGCCACCGTCAGTGAAGGGACGGCTGTGTCGGTGCAGGCCGCCGCCGACCCGACCATCACGCAGGCTGGAGGTGAGACCCTGACGGTGACCCCCCACGCCTGGTCCAGGCCCCCCCACGCCTGGTCCAGGCCCCCCATGAGCCGTGTGGTTCTTCTCCAGGTCAGTTCTACGTGATGATGAACCCGGAGGTGCTGCAGACGGCGTCCCCTCGTACCATCGCGCCCCGCACACACACCTACACCGCGTGAGTACCGCCTGGCTCTGAGCAGCAGGCTCCTCCCCCTGTGTGTGTGGCCACTCCCCCTGTCCACCTGGACACCCACACCTCCCTACCCCCCCGACCCACCTCTGCCCCCTGGCGCTCTCTGAGCCGTGTGTAGAACCCTCTGAAACATCTGAGCGTTGGTCATGTCAGTCTGAACACCACTCTGTCCTACTTACCTGCCGTCCCCAGAGACCTTGGTGAAAGCCAGATGTTGCAGCATGGCAGTTCAAACTGGTGAGAAGACCTTCCACATACGTCCATCCCATCACAGAGCACAAACGTCACACGTGCACACACTCATGTCACACTGAATCATTTGTACTGTTACTGTGGCACACCTGTGGGAACATGAACACCTGTGGGGCTGCGTCACAGCTCACACCCTCAGGACCTCAGATCAGTGTGGACGGGCCGGTCAGGAGCCTTAACTTTGGCGGCTTGGTCACAGTTAAACCCTTCTGATGGTTGTGGGGCTGCCGTACCTCTGAGGTCAACACATCTGTACCTCTGAGGTCAACACACCTGTACCTCTGAGGTCAACACACCTGTACCTCTGAGGTCAACACACCTGTACCTCTGAGGTCAACACACTTGTAATACAGGTGAACTAGCAGATGAAGAGCACACTGGTGGAGCCACTTCAGGCCCCAGACACACTTCACCACCTTGGACCAGTCAACCTGACCCAGTAGGGGCTGCACCTGGACGACCACTACAACTAGTACTACTACTACTACCACTACCACCACTACTATCATTATTACTTCACGCTTCACCACCTTGGAACAGTCAGCCTCTGAACCAGTGGGGACTGCACCTAGACGACTGCTACTACCACCACTACTACTGCTGCTACTACTACTGCTACTACTACTATTATTACTACTACTGCTGCTACTACTACTACTGCTACTACTACTGCTACTACTACTACTACTGCTACTACTACTATTATTACTACTACTGCTGCTACTACTACTACTGCTACTACTACTGCTACTAGTACTGCTGCTACTACTACTACTGCTGCTGCTACTACTACTACTACTACTGCTACTACTACTACCACCACTACTACTACCACCACTATTACTACTACTACTGCTGCTGCTACTACTGCTGCTGCTACTACTACTATCACCACTACTAGACCACTACTACTACCACCACTATTACTACTGCTACTGCTACTACTACTACTGCTGCTACTACTACTACTACCACCACTACTACTACCACCACTATTCCTGCTACTACTACTACTGCTGCTGCTACTACTACCACCACTACTACCACCACTATTACTACTACTAGTACTGCTACTATTACTGCTACTACTGCTACTACTACTACTACTCCTGCTACTACTACTACTACTACCACCACTACTACTACCACCACTATTACTACTACTAGTACTGCTACTACTGCTACTACTACTACTACTACTACTGCTGCTGCTGCTATTATTACCACCACTACTACCATTATTACCCCAGCACCTTGGACCAGTCAGCCTCTGAAGCAGTGGGGGCTAGTACTACTACTCATAGCAGTAATCCCACCAGCATTTCCATTTCCTCAAACCATTTCAGAGCACAGAAAGCTCCTGAAAACCCCAAACCCACTGGCAGAAGTTAAGAGGCTCGTTCATGTGTTCTTCAGCTCCAGGTTCACCTTGAGCTGTGCTCAGTCTCTTCATAGTCACAGGTGACCCAGCTGGTTCTTCTGTGTCTTTGCAGGAAGGTTGAAGGTTCACGAGCCCCCAGAGATGAAAGGAGAAGAGCTCAACACAACGAAGGTGAGGCCACTGAGTCTGGGCTCTACACACACACACACACACACACACACACTTTTGACACTTTCATCTTGATTTACAGTGGAGAGAAGAAGAAGAGACAAGATTAACAACTGGATCGTCACTCTGTCAAAGATCATCCCTGACTGCAGCGTGGACAGCAGGACTGGAGCGGTGGGTCGTCTGGAGACACACACTTCTGGAGGAACACACACACCTGTGGGGGAGCACACGCAGACACACCTCTGAGGGAGCACACACACACACACCTCTGAGGGAGCACACGCACACACCTCTGAGGGAGCACACGCAGACACACACCTCTGAGGGAGCACACACACACACCTCTGAGGGAGCACACAGACACACACCTCTGAGGGAGCACACACACACACACACACACCTCTGAGGGAGCACACAGACACACACCTCTGAGGGAGCACACACACACACACACCTCTGAGGGAGCACACGCAGACACACACCTCTGAGGGAGCACACACACACACCTCTGAGGGAGCACACACACACACACCTCTGAGGGAGCACACACACACCTCTGAGGGAGCACACACACACACACACACACCTCTGAGGGAGCACACACACCCCCCCCCGTGGTGGTCAGACGTCTGTCCTCCCTCCCAGAGTAAAGGAGGCATCCTGTCCAAAGCCTGCGACTACATCAGAGAGCTGAGGCAGAGCAACCAGCAGCTGCAGGAGAGCTACAAGGAGGTGGAGCGGGTGGAGGTGGACAACGAGCTGCTCAGGCAACAGGTCCGCCTCTCTCACACTCACACACACACACACACGCTCACGCCCACACACACGCTCACGCCCACACACACGCTCACGCCCACACACACACTCACGCCCACACACACACACTCACGCCCACACACACACACACGCTCACGCCCACACACACGCTCACGCCCACACACACACTCACGCCCACACACACACTCACGCCCACACACACACACTCACGCCCACACACACACACGCTCACGCCCACACACACGCTCACGCCCACACACACACGCTCACGCCCACACACACACTCACGCCCACACACACACTCACGCCCACACACACACACACACGCTCACGCCCACACACACTCACGCCCACACACACAGACACACGCTCACGCCCACACACACACTCACGCCCACCCACACACACACACATACTCACACACTCACGCTCACATACTCACACACACTTACGCACACGCTCTCACACACAAACACATACTCATACTCACACACACGCTCTCACACACTCACGCTCACATACTCACACTCACACACACACACACACCAGGTCAAACCCAAGGCCAGGTTTAGTGGAGATGAACCAGCTCGTGGACGTCTCAGCTCATCCAGGGAGGCAGGAGGAGACTTTGATGTCTTTGATGTCGCTCTGCCTGGTCTCCAGATCGAGGAGCTGAAGAACGACAACGCCCTCCTGCGGGCGCAGCTGCAGCAGCACGGCATCGAGCTGAACGGGGACGCCACGCCGCAGTGACCTCGCCTGGACGGGACCGGGACGGAGCGAGAGACTCTGTCCACCTGACACTGGACCCTAGCAGCAGGGCTCTGGAGGACACCGGGGGACAGAGCTGGACCTGTGGGGACACGCGCAGCAGCGCCCCCTGCTGGCGCCGCCCCTGCCCTCAGTTGACCCTTGACCCTTCCCTTCCCGTGTCCTTGTGTCCTCCGGCTGTGTAGATGTGACAGGAACCGTAGCTCCAGCTGCTGTTAACTTATTAGTGTAGAGGAGCGTCCCCTGGGGGCTGTCCCCTGGGGGGCCCCAGGGGCAGGGCCTGCCCACTGGGGGGCCCCAGGGGCGGGGCCTGCCCACTGGGGGCGGGCCCTGCCCACTGGGGGCCCTGCCCACTGGGGGCCCTGCCCACTGGGGGGCCCCTTCTGTACATAGTTTTCACGTAACTCTTGTCTTGACTGCGAACACGCGGCCTCACAGGCCGAGCTCACGACCTTCACCGTCGGGCCCCGAGGTCACGACCTTCACCATGAGGCCCCGAGGTCACGACCTTCACCATGAGGCCCCGAGCTCACGACCTTCACCATGAGGCCCCGAGGTCACGACCTTCACCGTCGGGCCCCGAGGTCACGACCTTCACCGTCGGGCCCCGAGGTCACGACCTTCACCATGAGCCCCCGAGCTCACGACCTTCACCGTCAGGCCCCGAGGTCACGACCTTCACCATGAGCCCCCGAGCTCACGACCTTCACCGTCAGGCCCCGAGGTCACGACCTTCACCATGAGGCCCCGAGGTCACGACCTTCACCATGAGGCCCCGAGGTCACGACCTTCACCATGAGGCCCCGAGGTCGCGACCTTCACCGTTGGTCAGGAGGAGCTCCGACGGCAGTTTTCAGCGAGACCTCAGGAACCGGTGTCAGGACGCTCAGGTATCTGGAGCCGTGTCAGGTGACCCCAGGAGACCCCCCAGGAGACCCCCCAGGAGACCCCCCCAGGAGACCCCCCAGGAGACCCGCCCCAGGAGACCCCCCCCAGGAGACCCCCCCAGGAGACCCCCCCAGGAGCTGGACGCTGCTGTGTGTGTGTAACCTGCTGGTGGAGCGTGAGGATGAGTAATTTATGGTCACTGGTCTAAAGCACTGAAGAGCTGCAGCCGTCCTGGACACCCTCCTCTGCCTGGTCCCTCTGGCTGCACCGGGGGACACACAGGGACGTGTCCTGGACACACAGCGATGGTGTCCTGCAGTAGTGTCCACCTTTAGTCCTGTACAGGGGCACACAGGGACATGTCCTGGACAGGTGGACACAGCGGCATGTCCTCTGGTCCTGCACTGGTGGGGGACAGACCTGGACGTGCTGGGCTGCAGCAGCAGTAACTAACGTTTGTCACTACAGCATGGAAGCATAACCACTGGCATGACTAATGTAATAAACACCAGCCTCTACACGTGTGTGTCAGCCCCTGGGCTACTGGTTATACTGGGGTCACTGGGAATACTGGGTTACTGGTTATACTGGGGTCACTGGGAATACTGGGTTACTGGTTATACTGGGAATACTGGGTTACTGGGGTCACTGGGAATACTGGGTTACTGGTTGTACTGGGGTTACTGGGAATACTGGGTTACTGGTTCCACTGGTGTAGTGGTTATACTGGTATCTCCATACAGGCTCCCCCTCAGGACTGGGCCGTGAACACGGGTCACCAGAACCACGTTGACGAGCACTTCTCCCACCACAGGTCAAACACGTTTGTTGGGCTGTTTAAGTTTGTTTAGGATGGTTTATAATTTAACAGCTGGTTAAACTGGTTTATACTTTAATGGCTAGTTAACTGATTTATATTTTAACAGCTAGTTAAACTGGTTTATACTTTAACAGCTAGTTAAACTGATTTATATTTTAACAGCTAGTTAAACTGGTTTATACTTTTAACAGCTAGTTAAACTGGTTTATACTTTTAACAGCTAGTTAAACTGGTTTATACTTTAACAGCTGGTTTATATTTTAACAGCTAGTTCAGCTGGTTTATATTTTAACAGCTAGTTAAACTGGTTTATACTTTTAACAGCTAGTTAAGCTGGTTTATACTTTTAACAGCTGGTTAAGACGGTTTATAATTTAACAGCTGGTTAAACTGGTTTATATTTTAACAGCTGGTTTATATTTTAACAGCTAGTTAAGATGGTTTAGACTTTTAACAGCTGGTTAAGCCGGTTTATAATTTAACAGCTAGTTAAGATGGTTTAGACTTTTAACAGCTGGTTAAGCCGGTTTATAATTTAACAGCTGGTTAAACTGGTTTATATTTTAACAGCTAGTTAAGCTGGTTTAGACTTTAAAAGCTGGTTTAAACTCATTCAGGATTATTAAAGGCTTTTAAATCGGCCCAGTCTGGCTCCCGTAAATAAATAATTCCTGCTGTAATTCGAGTTTCACGGCACCTTGTCGCGTCATTCGTCGTTGCCCCGTTATGATAGGCCGAGCTGTTGCCTGGAGACGGCCCGTTGCTATGATACCTGACCCAGCGGAAGCACAACTTTGGAGCTCTGTGAGTAAAATTCCACCTTAATCTAAAATACATATATAAACATTTATATACATACACATATATAAACATATACACATAAACATACATACACACATAAGCATACATACATACACACACATATAAGCATACATACATACACACAAGCATACATACATACACACATATAAGCATACATACATACACACATATAAGCATACATACATACACACATAAGCATACATACATACACACATATAAGCATATATACATACACACACATATAAGCATACATACATACACACATATAAGCATACATACATACACACATATAAGCATACATACATACACACATATAAGCATATATACATACACACACATATAAGCATACATACATACACACATAAGCATACATACATACACACATATAAGCATATATACATACACACACATATAAGCATACATACATACACACATATAAGCATATATACATACACACATATAAGCATATATACATACACACATATAAGCATATATACATACACACACATATAAGCATATATACATACACACACATATAAGCATACATACATACACACATATAAGCATATATACATACACACACATATAAGCATACATACATACACACACATATAAGCATACATACATACACACATATAAGCATACATACATACATACACATATACACACGCATATATATACACATTTATGAAACCTAAACGGGACGTTTGTCGTCTTGTTTTAGGAGCAAAACCAACGACTTTAAACTTTTGTCCTGAGTTAGTTGAGGCGCAGCTTCATTAAAGAAGTTTAAAGATGTTTAAAGAAGCTCGTGACGATATGAGGAGGGCTCACTTTGTTTATCTGCCCTCCTTCAGGCCGACTTGGTTCAGAAACATTAACTCAGTAAAGCTGACCACCTTCATGATTCTGGTGGAACAGCTTTGGTTGGTTAGTTAGTTAGTTAGTTAGTTAGTTAGTTAGTTAGTTAGGGTCAGTCATTAGAGAGACTGGCGTGTCAGATAGTTTAGTGTGTGTGTGTGTGTGTGTGTGTGTGTGTGTGTGTGTGTGTGTAAACAGAGGTGGTCCCTAACCAGAGAACCCTCCCTGTGCCTCGGAGGGTGTAACCTGAACATCTGGATACACCAGCTGTGCCCCCCAGACCTGAGCTTCTGCCCCCCCATCAGCATGTGTGCCTGGTCCTCTAAGCCCCGCCCCCACCACAGCCTGCAGGACTGGCTCACACACAACCAGCAGCTGGTGGACTCCGCCCACAGCCAGCGCCTCGCCTCCGCCGCCGTCCGCCAGGGGGGGAGGTTGCTCCGCGACCAGACCGGCTCCAAGGTGGGGGGGTGGGGGCGGGGGGCGGGGGGCGAGGGTCAGGGGGGGGCTGCGCCACCATGACACTCCTCTGTCCAGACGGTGTGGGACGAGGGGGACACGTCCCAGCGGCTCAGCGACAGGGTCTGGGACATCGCTCGATGGAAAGAGGCGTTGGAGTGGTGCCAAGAGGAAGTGGACCAGGAGCTGGAGGCCGTGGCCCTGGTGAGCAGACCGAGGATGCCAACCCCCCCCAGAGCCCCCCGTCCCAACATCCGCTGTGTCCAGGCCAGGGAGCGCAGCGAGCAGGCCCTGGCCGCCACGGCCACGCCCCTGGAGGTCAGCAGGGAGTGTCTGAGGCTGAGGGACGGCCGCAGGGACAAGGAGCTGGTCCTGGACGCCGTGGACGAGGAGCTGAGGAAGGAGCTGGCCCTGATAGGACGGGTCCAGGAGACGCTGCAGCAGCAGCTGGACAGGAGCTTCCAGCAGACCTGGTGAGGACGCGCCAGGTGGACGCGGGGACAGCGTCCCCCTGGCGAGGGGGCTCACGTGTGGTTGTCCAGTGTCCTGCAGGACGTCCGTCACCGCTTGACTGCAGACGTCCACAACAAGATGGAGGCCCTGGACATCGACCTGTCCTGTCTGTCTCTGACGGTGGAGTCCCCCCAGATATCCCTGAAGACCAACCCCACCAGAGTGCCCCCGGGGTAAACTGGACGTGGGGGGGCAGGGTGTCCTGTCCTCACAGCCTCATGAGGGGGTGTCCCTGCTGCAGGTCCTCCACCCCCCAGCAGTGGGTCCACTTCAGCAGGTCCAACGTGGCTGCAGCCCAGGAGGCCCTGAGGGCGTCCCAGCAGCTGAGGGACGACATGAGCCTCAGCAGAGCCCAGGTCAGTACCCCCCCGTCTGACCCCCCCACCCTGTTGTGGACCCCCCCGGTCTGTTGGGGGTGACTGTCTGGTGCAGTTGCAGGTGCAGCTGGACTCTCAGCGGAGGGCCACCGAGTTCTCCCTGCGTAAGCGGCAGCACCAGGAGCAGCAGGCCCACCAGGACCTGCAGTGGCACATCAGGAAGGTAGGAGATGGCCCCCGGGGTCCACAGGGGGGTCCACAGGGGGGTCCACAGGGGGGTCCACAGGAGGGTCCACAGGAGGGTCCACAGGGGGTCCACAGGAGGGTCCACAGGGGGGTCCACAGGGGGGTCCACAGGAGGGTCCACAGGGGGGTCCACAGGAGGGTCCACAGGGGGTCCACAGGGGGTCCACAGGAGGGTCCACAGGGGGTCCACAGGGGGGTCCACAGGAGGGTCCACAGGAGGGGATGATGTGCAACATCTGCCTGCAGACAGAAGAAGAAATGGCAGAACTGGAGGCAGATGTTGGTGAGCTGGATGCAGACCTGCAGGCCAAGACGTCCTCCCTGAAGCTGGCTCACACACGCCTGGAGAAGAGGAGCAGCAGGCCGGGGCTGGACCTGTGCAGGGACCAGGTGTGTGTGTGTGTGTGTGTGTGTGAGTGTGTGAGTGTGAGTGTGAGTGTGAGTGTGAGTGAGTGTGAGTGTGTGAGTGTGTGTGTGTGTGTGAGAGAGGGACAGCACCATCCTACAGCTCTGTGTCCTTCTGTTTTGTAGGTGACGTCTGGTCTGATTGGTGAAGTCCTCCAGCTGGAAACCAGCATCACAGCTCTGAAACAGAAGCTGTCTGAGGCAACGTGAGACACAAATCAACATCACAGTTCTCTCCTGATTTCTCCTCTGATTTCTCCTGACATCACCTGACCTCACTTGATTTCTCCTGTTCTGTCCTGATTTCTCTCCCGATTTCTCCTGATCTCTCCTGATCACTCCTGATCACTCCTGATTACTCCTGATCACTCCTGATCACTCCTGATCACTCCTGATCACTCCGGATCACTCCTGATCACTCCGGATCACTCCTGATCTCTTCTGAACACTCCTGATCTCTCCTGATCACTCCTGATCTCTCCTGATCTCTCCTGATCTCTTCTGAACACTCCTGATCTCTCCTGATCACTCCTGATCTCTCCTGATCTCTCCTGATCACTCCGGATCACTCCTGATCTCTTCTGAACACTCCTGATCTCTCCTGATCTCTCCTGATCACTCCTGATCTCTCCTGATCTCTCCTGATCTCTCCTGATCACTCCTGATCTCTTCTGAACACTCCTGATCTCTCCTGATCACTCCTGATCTCTCCTGATCTCTCCTGATCACTCCTGATCTCTTCTGAACACTCCTGATCTCTCCTGATCTCTCCTGATCACTCCTGATCTCTCTGGATCACTCCTGATCTCTCCTGATCTCTCCGGATCACTCCTGATCTCTCCTGAACAGTCCTGATCACTCCTGATTACTCCTGATCACTCCTGATCTCTTCTGAACACTCCTGATCTCTCCTGATCACTCCTGATCTCTCCTGATCACTCCTGATCACTCCTGATCTCTCCTGATCTCTCCTGATCACTCCTGATCTCTCCGGATCACTCCTGATCTCTCCTGAACAGTCCTGATCACTCCTGATCTCTCCTGATCACTCCTGATCTCTCCGGATCACTCCTGATCTCTCCTGATCACTCCTGATCTCTCCTGATCACTCCTGATCACTCCTGATCTCTCCTGATCTCTCTTTTCTCACCAAAACAAGTTTTAGTTCAGAGTTTTAGATGCCAAGCCCACCTTTGAAGCTCTGGTTTCTCTACATTGAGTCATGTATCTTTGATGTTTTGATGTTTTTCCTCAGACATTCGCTGCAGAAGATGACGCTGCACCATTCCCACATGCTGCAGGATCTTTCTAGAAAACAGGAAGCTCTGTCCCTGGAGCAGCGCAGCCTGAGCAGCCGGACACGCCTGAGCTCGGCCCAGCCGCCCAAGCTTCCAGTCGGCCTGCTCCCACTGGACCCCCCTGGGAGGAACAACCAGTAAGACCAGTCAGCTGGAGCTCCAGCCCAGTGGTCCTGGTTAGTCGCTGTTTCAAAGGTTTACGGGGCCGAGTGTGAAGAAGGCTCTAGAGTGAATTGATGTGGTTCTGCTAACGCTCATTAGCTTTAATGGCTCTGTTTTTCTCTGGTGATGTTTGATCAGCTGAAGTCTTTGGATCCCTCCGCCTGATAACACACACACACACACACACACACACACACACACAGGTCTATGTACACACCCGGTAAACAGGCTGTAAATATGAAGCTCATCACTGACAGGCTGTGATGGCCGTGTTGACGCGCAGAGGAAGACCTGCCTCTTCCTCTTCCTCTTCTCTGTGAATCACGCAACAATAAAGGTGTCCTCCTCCAACCTCTGGAACATCTGTGCTGCTGGGACACCCTGGTCATGTGACAGTCCAGATGTAA
>CAJVRN010000219.1:4565000-4567500 GCA_911728415.1 Lagocephalus sceleratus | reverse complement strand
CCTCTTGTGTGGGTCTGGAGCTGACGACCTCTGTTGTCTCCTACAGTCGTCTCCTGTTGTGATCGGCCACCATGATCTACAGTCGCCTGCTGCTCTCCGTCTACATCCTCACCTTCCTGATGGGCGTCCCCGCCAACATCCTGGCCTTCTGCGCCTTCTGCCAGAAGGTGCGGCGGAAGGCGACCCCGATCGACATCCTCCTCCTCAACCTGACCGTGTCCGACCTGATCTTCCTCGCCTTCCTGCCCTTCAAGATGAAGGAGGCCTTTGACGACATGTCGTGGTCGCTGGACTACGCCCTGTGTCCCTTCACGAGCTTCCTGTTCTACGTGACCATCTACAGCAGCACGCTCTTCCTGACCGCCGTGGCCGTGGAGCGCTACCTGGGCGTGGCCTTCCCCTTCCGCTACTCGCTGTGCCGCCGGCCCCGCTACGCCGTGCTGGCCAGCGTGCTCTTCTGGGTGGTGTCGTGTCTGAACCTGAGCTTCGTGTACGTCATGCCCTACGCTCAGTGGCTCAACAGCTCGTCCTCGCCCCCGTCCACCTGCTACCTGGAGTTCTCGGAGGACGAGCTGAGCGTGCTGGTGCGGGTGCGTCTGGAGCTCTTCGTGGTCCTCTTCTGCGTGCCCTTCCTCGTCTGCTGCTTCTGCTACGCCAACTTCATCCTCATCCTGTCTCGTCTTCCCAACATCAGCAGGCGCCGCCGGCTGCGCGCCATCGGCCTGGCGCTCGGGACGCTGGTGGTGTTCGCCGTCTGCTTCGGGCCGTACAACGCGTCTCACGTGGTGGGGTACGTCCGGCAGGAGAGCGAGGAATGGAGGAACGTGGCGCTGATGTCCAGCACCTTCAACGCCTGCCTGGATCCCTTCATCTTCTACTTCTCGTCAGCGGCCGTCAGGAGCATGTTGAGCCACTGCTTCAGGAGCGTCGTGGCCAAGCTGCACATCCTGAGGTGTGGCGAGGCTCCGCCCCCTCCTCAGAGACCCCCCAAGGAGGAGCCGGAGGAGGACAACTGAGAGTGTTGATGGAGGCGGGATCTCCCTCAGGAGGGAGGGATGGCCCAGAAGAAATGTGAACAATGTTTCTACTGCTTCAGGTGAACGGTGTTGCTTTCATGATCTGAAGATCAAAGCCTTAACCTCATCTTTGATGTTTCCTCACAACCTTCACTCTGATAAGAGTTCAGCTTCCAAACCTCCGCTCCCTCAACAGGACCAGGACAACAGATCAATGACCAATCAAGCATGAATTAAACAATTAGAAATGAATCATTGGCACCAATCATTCAGAACACCTTCATCCAACCATCATCCAACCACCATCCAACCACCATCCAACCTTCATCCAACCACCATCCATTCATGTGTTCAGTAAACCTGCTCAGAGATGTATGGCTGCTGAGAACACACACAGACACACACACTCATTCACTCTCACACACACATTCACTCTCACACACACACAGGTCAAACATGTTTCTGTGTAATCAGACGAGTGTTTTATAGGAGCGGAGGATAAAGCAATTAAAAACAAAGGATGTGAGTGAACACAGCAGGAAGTGATGTCATCACTAATATGAGTCATAAACAAGTTACACAAGACAGGAAGTGACAGATAACTGCTGGACCACTTCCTCTCTGTGATACTGGAGTCAGACAGACAGACAGTCAGACAGATGACAGTCAGTCAGACAGACGGACAGTCAGTCAGACAGACAGACACAGTCAGACAAACAGTCAGACAGACACACAGTCAGTCAGACAAACAGTCAGTCAGACAAACAGACACACAGTCAGTCAGACAAACAGTCAGTCAGACAGACACACAGTCAGTCAGACACACAGACAGACACACAGTCAGTCAGACAAACAGTCAGTCAGACAAACAGACACACAGTCAGTCAGACAGACAGACACACAGTCAGTCAGACACACAGACAGACACACAGTCAGTCAGACAAACAGTCAGTCAGACAAACAGACACACAGTCAGTCAGACAAACAGACAAACAGTCAGTCAGACAGACACACAGTCAGTCAGACACACAGACAGACACACAGTCAGTCAGACAAACAGTCAGTCAGACAAACAGACACACAGTCAGTCAGACAGACAGACACACAGTCAGTCAGACACACAGACAGACACACAGTCAGTCAGACAAACAGTCAGTCAGACAAACAGACACACAGTCAGTCAGACACACAGACAGACACACAGTCAGTCAGACAAACAGTCAGTCAGACAAACAGACACAGTCAGTCAGACACACAGACAAACAGTCAGACAGACAGACCTACAGTCAGACAAACAGTCAGACAGACAGACACACACAGTCAGACAGACAAACAGTCAGACAGGTTTATCAGCTGTATGTTCATTGATTTTGATCCTAATCAGGTTTCTTTTTGGAGGTTTGACCTCTGACCTTTACCTGTAATAGTGATCGTACCTGTTAAAGGTGCTTTAACTCTCATAACACCTTTATAAAGCCCCTCCC
>CAJVRN010000219.1:4482500-4557500 GCA_911728415.1 Lagocephalus sceleratus | reverse complement strand
CGAAGGAGTCGGTGGAGCGAGCGCTGAGGCGCAGCGGGGCGAGGCGCCGCAGGCTGCTGGGCGTCCAGGGGAGCCGGAGCTGGGCCCGCTCTGAAGGAGCCACCACGCCGTCCAGCTCCACCTCCGCCAGCCAGGGGGGCGTGGGCGCCGCCGCCTCCAGGTCCGGCATGAAGGCGGGGTTCTCTATTCCTCCTGCAAAGAGCACAGCGGCGTCGTGGAGGGAGCGCCCACGCGTGAGGACCGGGCTGCTGGGTGTCCTACCTCCTCTTCTGTAGAACATGGGGAAGGAGCCGCCCGCCGCCTCAGGTCCAGATGTGCTGTCGGCCTCGGAGAACTCAAAATCTGGAAGCAGACGCCCTTCAGACCCTGAGCACACACTCAAAAGTCCGTGAACAAACACCAACCTTCGTCTCCAGAAGTTCTGCTTCTGTCCACCGATTTCCCGTCGGGCGTCTGTGGAGGACAAAGATCAGTTGTGGAGGAGCCCTGGAGACGTCCGTCCTGAGGGGGGGGGCACGCTGACGTTGACCCTCTGACCTTTATCTCCTGATCTTTCCTTGCGTGTTTGCTGATGTGCTTCGGTGGAGCCACGCCCATCTTTGCGGATTTGAAGGACTCCAGGCGGCTCCTCATGGTCCTCTGGAAGATCTCCTGCACCTCGTTTTCGTCCTGGTTGACGTCCAGACGACCCCGGCTGTACTTGTGGCGGTGCTGTGAACCACAGAAGAGCGCTGTTGGCCCGGGGAGCTCTGCTGGCCCTGGGGGGGGGCTGCTCGGGGGGGGGCTGCTCACGTGTTTGCGGCCCTTGTAGAGATGCTGCTGCAGGAGGTGGTGGGTGTTGATGTCCTCTGACTCCCGCGTGCCCTTCATGGCCTGCTCATCCATCTCCAGGCACACGGACGGGACAGGATCTCTTCTGAAGCAGCACAAGTCAAGTTAGCCTTTAAGATGACCCTTTAGCTTCAGGGGTCAAAAGGGGGCAGAAGTGCCGTCGGCCTCGCCTCGTGTGTGTGTGTGTGTGTGTGTGTGTGTGTGTGTGTGTATGCTCACCGATCTGGACCGTAGTCATCGGACACGTCAGCTGCGACATCAGGCAGCACTTCTGAAAACTCCGCTCCAAACTTCTTGTTGAAGTTGACGACTGCAGTCTCGTTGCGGACGAAGGCCAGAGAGCCTCGACGCTCGCCCTGCAGGGGCGACACCAGAGGAGCCCTTAGGGCCTGCTGGCCGAGGAACGCTCAGGCGACGCTCACCTCGGCCACGTAACTCGCTGCGTCCATCAGGTTCAGCTGGTGGAAAACGTTGAAGACGTAGTCGCGGTTCTTCCTGGCTGAGGGCTTCATCAGCAGCTTGGACATCCACTTCTCCTCAAAGTGCTTCCACCTGGACACAAACAGGGCAGAGCTGCATCTTCACCCAAAGAGAGGCGCTTCTGCTCAGGAAGGTCTCCCTACTTGTCTCTCATGTAGTTGTGTCCTATCTGTCCTGATACGTCTTCTATGGCCACCAGGATGTGGTCGAACATCTGAGCCAGGAGAGATGGACATGTAATGGCATCCAGGAGGTGTCTGCTCTCTCCTCTGCTTTGATCTTTTACCTTGTTGTGCACCTTCTCCATCAGGGTGACATCACCAGCGGTGGCTCTTCTCACTTTGAGCCAGGTGACGAGAGGTTTCATGGTGACTCCCTACAGGACGGTCACAGCAGGAGATGAGACCAGCGAATGAAGAAGGGGGGCTTGGAGGGACGGCGGATACCTGAAGGATGACGGTGAAGTACACCACGATGAGGGTGGTGCAGACCATCAGGTTCTTCTCCTTGATCTTCTTATCATCCAGCATGGTGGCCAGGCCATAGGCTACGGCCCCCCGCAGGCCGCCGTAGCTCATGATGACCTGGTCTATGAACTCCAAGGGAACCAGCCTGAACTTGTTGAGGATCCAGGTGAGGAAGAAGACACCTGTGGAGACCCAGGCCACAGTCAGAGTGAGTCCAGAGCAGGAAGGTCAGGTCCTGGAGGTCAGACGAGAGTCCCACCTATGATCCTGTAGACGAAGATGAAGAGGAGCGTGAGCAGGATGAAGCCCGTGTTCCACACCCAGATCGCCTTATCGATGGCCGAGATGCCGAGGAACACGAATATGATGGTTTCTGATCCGTTGGCCAGGACCTTCATGACGTATCTGACCGTGATGACGGACTTCTCGTCCATGTTTGCGTTGATGTACTTCTGGCAGCACATGCCACAGAAGACTATTCTGGAGGTCAAGATGGACAAGCGGCGTTCAGACCGATGTTTCAGACGTGAGCGCTTCCATCTGAGTGTACTGACGAGAGGATGGCGGACAGGGAGAGCATCTCCGCGGTCAGGTAGGCCAGGTACCCCAGGACGAACACAAAGCCGGGTTCAATGATCTGGATGTTTTTGGTGAACCTGGTGAGGAGAGAGATGAGGAGGCCGAAGACGAACCCAACCAGCGAACCTCCGAAGGCCACCACGAAGAAGGAGACTGTAGGAGCAGAGAGGTTAAATGAGGGGCTAAGTCCAGCCGCGGTCCCCCCCAGAAGACCCCACACTTCACCTATTCCTTTGATGATCTCCACTGCGTTGATTTTGGATCCGCCCAGTGACACGAACGCGTCGAACACGTTGAACAGCACCTGAAAGAAGAAGCCACGAGGTGAGACGTGACTCAGGGTTGGACCATCATGAGGTCCGGACTCGTTCACATCTGGTGTCTGTGGAGAACCGACCACTGTCACGCCGTCGTTGAGCAGCGACTCTCCGAACACCATGATGAAGAGGACCTCGTTGACGTGGACCTGCTCAAACACGGCGATGACGGCGACGGGGTCCACGGCAGCGATCAGGCTCCCAAAGAGCAGGTACTGGAGCAGGCCGATGTCCAGGTCCCCTACACACCACAGGACGTGACCGTGGACCCTCCACACTGAAGCGCGCTGATGCGGGAGGCTTACCCATGGCTCCGCCCATGTGACACCCCCACAGCGACAGCCCCAGGCTGGCGGCGTTCCAGCAGGTACCGATGACGGCGTAGACCAGAATGCCCCCCATGTTGCTGAAGAAGAGCTTGTTGGGCATGGAGTAGCCCGCGTCCAGGATGATTTGAGGCAGCAGGTAGAAGAAGAACACCATGGGGGTCAGCTTGAAGGTCTGGATCTTGTCTGCGCCCCACACCATCCCGCCCAGCACGAAGCCGAGGCAAATGAGCAG
The DNA here is from genome assembly GCA_911728415.1 of Lagocephalus sceleratus. Taxonomy (NCBI): domain Eukaryota; kingdom Metazoa; phylum Chordata; class Actinopteri; order Tetraodontiformes; family Tetraodontidae; genus Lagocephalus; species Lagocephalus sceleratus. Next base: position 4,554,265 of record CAJVRN010000219.1, on the reverse strand, counting down.
CGCGCTTTCTGGGATGATGTTGGTCACGTGGTGGTTGGCCTCGATGACTGGGGAGAAGACAGGGTCATCACCACTAAACCATCAAAGTAAACCTCGCTGTTGCAACCTTCACCAATCATCAACTCTGTCACCAAACTGGGAACGTGGGCCGGTTGCTCTGAGCATATGATTAACCACATCTGACCACCACGGACACGTCCTGGGACAAACGCCAGGTTCTGCACCTTCACGCCTGACACCCGTCATCTTCGCCCTTCATGTCCGTCAGTATTGATCTGGGCTTCAGGTCCACTGACTGAACCATCCGGAGATCATCAGATCCAGATTTTCTTCTCCTCATCACCACAACTTCTGCTACAACCACTGCATCACCATGGTAACCTTACCTACCCAGCTTGCACACCCCAGCTGTCAGGATCCACAAGGCCACCATATAACGTTCCTCCGTGTGGTGCCACTCAAAGGTCACCACAGGGATCCCTGCGAGCGTGGAGCCGTTGTTCACGTCAGACCGGGGAGGGTCCAGAAGGGACCGTCGGTCTGTTGGGACCACATCTGCATCCTGGGCCATTCCAGATGCTGCCAGGCAGAGCAGGAGCCCCAGAGGGACACGTCCAGAGGGCTGCATGTCCTCAGAGCAGACGGAGCCTCCTCCCCCAGGACCGGGCCTTTAAACCTGGTCTGACTCAGCCGCTCGGTCATCCAGCTCCAGGCCTGACCTCCTCCAGCCGTGAGCAGCGGAGGTCAGGAAGGTTTCCACATTTATGGTCTGTAATAATTGACAGCCGCGGTGAAGTGAGACAAACGTGAGCACACAGGTGCCTCTGAGATGATTGAGGGACAGACGTGCTGCTGTGGTTGGTCTTTAACTCGTCCAGAAGGTTTGAGAAGATGGTCCAGAGCCCAGGAGCTCAGCCTGATTAACCTGGTTCACACAGTCAGGGAGGTCGCTGCACCAGTCACCACAACTGGTCCCAGTTCCAGCTCCATTCCTGCTGGTTTCTGAATCATTTTTATGAGAACATTAATCTGCCTCCAGGCGTGAGCTCTGTCTAATGACCTCTAATACACACATTTAAGGGAACAGGTGGAGTTACACAACATTGGACTTTAACCATTAATCAAACCAGAATGGCCTCATTCATCAGATACAGAAGGAGGCTGCGTGAAGGTGGCCTCCTTTAAACTTTTAACCTTTCTAACGGTGATTTGATGGTGTAAGACAATGAGATAAAGAGGGCCGCTGAGTCACGCTGGACAAACGTTTCAGTACTGAAATGCGTGAAGAGTAAACATGATAAGACGTGACCCTCTGCTGGATGCTCAGCCTTCTTCTGCTTGTTGGACCTTCCTGACACAGTCAACGTCTTCTCGTCTTCACGTCTTCTGTCAGGACCTGATCCAGCAAAGGTCCCAGACATCACCAGGATGAGGCCACGAGGATGGCTCTGGTCTTCTGTTGTCCTGCCTGGTCTGGTTGTCTCCAGCAGCCTCACACAGCTGAGGTCTTCAGACGTGAGCTGACCCAGGTCTGGAGCTCCCAGCCTCCAGCCAGCTCCTTCACCACAGGAGGACCCCAGATCTACAGCACCACCGACCTCAGAGCCACCACCAGGCTGAACACACAGCTCACCACTGACAGACGCACAACAGACACACAACAGCTGCACAAGAGCGTCATCACAGCGTCATGACAGTTACACAACAGCTGAGCAGTGGAGTGTAACTGATCCAGAAAGTTACTGTCTGACTGTGTCTCTGCTCATTAACAGGATCCTTTCCTTTACAGAGAACAGAAGCCCCATATTTAGAATATCAGAGGTACACACACACACACACACACACACACACACACACACTGCTGGACACATCCCTCTGTTGTGTATACATGAGTTAATGTGACCAGAGGTCAGAGTAAAGTCACAGGTTCTGATCATCACACCTGGTTCTGTCACGGCTGCAGTCACGACTGTTGTTACGATTGTTGTTACGATTGTTGTTACGACTGTTGTGAGCTACATCTGCTGGATGCACATCAATGTCTTCACTAAATTAATAAATTCATTTGCTAAAAGTTCATTAATTTCAAAGTTAAACAAGATTCAGGGTTGTTTTGTTCATTAATGTGAGTCGTTACACACAACAAGAAAAGTAGAACGTGTGCTGCATCACACATCAGACCGACTGTACAGACGGGGCGACTGTACAGTCGGGGTGACAGACGGACGCACAGGCAGGCAGACAGATGGACATTTGTCAGAGGACAGTCAGGACAGTGGGAGGACAGTCAGGTCAGTCGGGACGGGGGACTCACCCAGCTTGCAGAGCCAGCCCACCAGGATCCAGAGGGCCACCAGGTAGGGGGTCTCCACATGGTGCCACTTCCAGCTGACGATGGGTAGCGTGGTGATGGGCTCGTCTCCGTGTCCTACTCCGGCCGTCCCGTGTCCCGTCTCAGAAGTGTTCCCGTGCTCGCTGCCGCTGCTGCCGCCGTGTCCGCCAGCATCACTGGCCAAACTGGGAGCACTGGCCAGCAGCAGTGAGGCGCACAGAGCCAAGCGCCACGAGGCCTCCATGCTGAAGCTCAGAGGTCAGGTGGAGGCAGCCTCAGTTGTCTGGTCCCAGGTGTGTGTGTGTGTTTTAACACAGGTGAGGTTCCGCCCCTCCACACGGTGGCTCCTCCCACTCGTGTCCAGATCAGCTCGTCAGGCGACTTTCCTCAATAAAAGAGCCAATTTGAGTCTTACTGAAAGTGCTGGAGGAGGAAATGCTCCCTCGGCTCTCTCCAAATAAACGGACTTTACAAAGAAGATAAACAACCTCCTGACAAACACCATATAGCAATATAATATATGACATGAATAACTGTCTGTTTATCCCCCCTGCACAGGAACGTCTGTATTCATGTCTGTCTCTGCAGACACGGCGGTTCTTGTTGTCGTGACGATCACACCTGTCCACGGTCACTACAGCCTCACCTCCGTGTCCTGAACACAGTCACACACGTCCTTGCAGGCTTCACCTCTGCTGCTAAAGCCTTGAAACACACTTTTATGTAATCTTGTTTGGGGACATTAGTCCATCCTGGTTGCTGTCCTGTCCACCAGGACCGTCCCTCAGACCAGTCTGGGACCTGTTGAGCCTCCATTACCACCATTCGCCCATGTTTTGGTGACAGCGTCTTCTGGTGACCCTCCCTGGGATGTTTGGTGTTTTCCTTTAACGCCCCAGTTAGCCATTAAACAGCAGCGGAGCTCCCGTTAGCCCGGAGCTCAACACCCTCAAGAACATTAATTAACCATCAAAACCAGCACTCGACTGGTCTGCTCCCAGGATTGATCTCTAGGATCAGGAAGCATTTTCTTATTAAACAAGACTGAAGCTTTCTGACATTCATGAGCGAGTTTTAGTTTTAGACATGAAAACACAATAAAGACTCATCAAAGCCTCTTCTCACCAGGTCCAGAAGGTCAGAGGTCACGCTCAGACCCATCTGAGCGTGACCTCTGAGGGCTGCAGAATACACCCCTTTAATGAATGTCCGTTTGAGGGACATCTCAACACACGAGGGACAACGTCTGAGCCTCCTTGAACGAGTCCTCAGACCTCTGCTGGACGGCAGCTCTGGCCTCGACTAGCACGGTCTGCTCGTTATCAAGGATCATTAGATGTGTTCTGGACGAAGAGTGTTTACAGTTATTAAATTACACAGGAAGAGCACACCTGACTACACCTGCACACGCCAGTTTACACCTCAAATACAAGCGGAAGCCTTCAGTCACCATGAGGTGACCTTCAGTCTGTGGTCAGCCCAGTTTACCACCACAGATACTGGGAATTACCCCTGGAAGACCTTGAAAAGCCTGGAACACCTGGAAGACCTGGAAAACCTGGAGTCCTCTACAGTTACATTTGCAGTCATTCATCAATTATCCCTCATCCATCCTCCATCCATCCCTCATCCATCCATCCCTCATCCATCCCTCATCCATCTATCCCTCATCCATCCCTCATCCATCCCTCATCCATCCATCCCTCATCCATCCATCCATCCCTCATCTATCTATCCTTCCATCCATCCCTCATCCATCCATCCCTCATCCATCCATCCTTCCATCCATCCCTCATCCGTCCATCCTTCATTCATCTATCCTTCCATCCATCCTTCATCCATCCATCCCTCATCAATCCATCCTTCCATCCATCCCTCATCCATCCATCCCTCATCTATCTATCCTTCCATCCATCCTTCATCCATCCATCCCTCATCAATCCATCCTTCCATCCATCCCTCATCCATCCATCCCTCATCTATCTATCCTTCCATCTATCCTTCATCCATCCAACCCTCATCCATCCATCCTTCCATCCATCCCTCATCGTCCATGGATCAACTGGTACGGGGCCACCCCCCCAAAAAAATCCAATAGAAATATGAAGTTAAATTTAAGAGCGTGAGTCCCAGTGAAAGTCACACATTGACCAGTCACAATGGTCATAAAGAGGGTGGGGACCACTGACCTGCAGCGCACACCCGCACCGTCAGTCTGGTTGTAGGAGCTGTGCTGTGGTCAGGTTGCCATGGTGATATCGTACTTGGGTACTTCAGCCGGCCCTTACTGGTCAACCAGGACACCATCAAAGGTGTACTGAGATCAAAGCAAACACACCCGAGGCTCCTGGTGTCTCTGGCTGTGTGACTTCCTGTATGAGCAGATAAACCCTGAACTAATCCTTAACCAAACCTTAATTAAAACATTAACTTTGATCTTCCTTCCCATAAATTAAAGTGTCTCACGTGCCGATTCTGAACCAAACAATCACGTGCTGTAAACAAGCTGTTATCATGTCAGTGTGTCAACGGTCGCTGCACCAATAAATTCCAGCGAACTGAGGCGGAACAAGGACGCTTCCGGAACTCTGACGGACTCAGGGTGGTTGAGGCTCTTCTGGAGGACCACACACCTTCCACGGGAGGTACGGGGGGGACCCAGGACACGGTCCTCTGGACCTGTCATCCCAAGGACAGACGTCCGTCCCGAGGACAGATGGTCCAGAGGACAGACAGTCCCCTGGACTCTGGACTCTGGGTTCACATGTCCATCGCTGAGGTTATCTCGGCCTGCTCAGGTGATAAGAGCTGTTCTCCGTTGGGGGATTCAGGACTGGAGGAACGGCTCAGAACCCTCAGAACCAGGTTCTGGAGGACACAGCCTCAAACACAGTCACACAAGTGTCTTTCTACGTGGTGGCCAGAAGGAGTGAGGCCTCCAGAAGGAGTGAAGCCTCCAGAAGGAGTGAGGCCTCCAGAAGGAGTGAGGCCTCCAGAAGCGGCTCCCTCGCTCTGGAATAAAGAGCGTTGTAGCAGGAGGGCTGCAGGTGTGCGTTAATGTGTCCTGTGTTCTTCATGTGTCAATGGCTCTTTGTACGTCCGCGGCAGTAAGACGAGACGACGGTGCGTCACCCTGGACCAGGTTCTCCTCACCTGTTTGTTTAAGTCAGAGGGACACCGTCCCATCAGCTGACCAACAACTTTCCAGGAAGTGTTGTGGGAAAGGAAGGTAGACAAAACCAGATTTCCTGAAACCGTTGGTTAATGCCTCTTTATATAGAAGTGGGCGGGGCCAACATGATAACAGCAGCTTTACTGCCTGAATCAGACTTTTCCAGGGTAATCGTGTGTGTGTTGTAAAAGAAGTTACAATAAACGTGACGATGCAGAGAATTGTTTCTATTTTTAGGAAGAAAACAAAGATCATCCTCCAGCAGCTATAAACCAGCAGGACATACCTGTTGTCCAGAAGTGGACTTATAAGCTGCAAATGTATTATTTCTCTACTTTTTTGAAGGTTTTACTGAGTGTGGAAGACTTGTTTAAAGAACTTTCCATTCACAGGAACAGAGAGGCTGAAGTAAAAGATGACGTATTATTATAATTATAATTATATATTAATGTAGTGATGAACAACAACAACACTAATAAGATGACGAAGAGCAGATTAAAGTTAAACTCCCAATAAAGAGAGGAAGTCCAGCATTAGCAGCTGATTCATAATCTTCCAGAGAAATGAGGCTTGTGCTGTAAGTTGACTGTAAATACAGTTAAAGGGCAGAACATTACAACACGGTAGTTCTGCATGAGCACATCCTCTATTAACCACGTTATTAACCAACACTTCAGCCCTGAGCTCCTCACCACCGCTGAGACCTGAGGACACATTACAAATGATGTAAGCCCAAAGGTTTAAAATACACTTTAAAGTACACACATTCAACATTCACCACCAGAGTCTTATCTTTCATTACAAAAGCACCTGTGACTTTTACATGGTTGTTAATGGGGAAGATGTGCTTCTAAAGGAAGACATAAAACAACAGCAATGATGATAATAATCATATTAATAGTATTAACAACAACAACAATGATAATAACATATTAATAGTATTAACAACAACAACAATAAGAACAATCATATTAATAGTATTAACAACAACAACAATGATAATAACATATTAATAGTATTAACAACAACAATGATAATAATAATCATATTAATAGTATTAACAACAACAACAATGATAATAACATATTAATAGTATTAACAACAACAACAATAAGAACAATCATATTAATAGTATTAACAACAATAACAATGATAATAACATATCAATAGTATTAACAACAACAATGATAATAATAATCATATTAATAGTATTAACAACAACAACAATTATAATAACAATCATATTAATAGTATTAACAACAACAACAATGATAATAACATATTAATAGTATTAACAACAACAACAATAAGAACAATCATATTAATAGTATTAACAACAACAACAATGATAATAACATATTAATAGTATTAACAACAACAATGATAATAATAATCATATTAATAGTATTAACAACAACAACAATTATAATAACAATCATATTAATAGTATTAACAACAACAATGATAATAACATATTAATAGTATTAACAACAACAATGATAATAACATATTAATAGTATTAACAACAACAATGATAATAATAATCATATTAATAGTATTAACAACAACAATGATAATAACATATTAATAGTATTAACAACAACAATGATAATAACATATTAATAGTATTAACAACAACAATGATAATAATAATCATATTAATAGTATTAACAACAACAACAATGATAATAACATATTAATAGTATTAACAACAACAATGATAATAATAATAATCATATTAATAGTATTAACAACAACAACAATAAGAACAATCATATTAATAGTATTAACAACAACAACAATGATAATAACATATTAATAGTATTAACAACAACAATGATAATAACATATTAATAGTATTAACAACAACAACAATGATAATAACAATCATATTAATAATATTAACAACAACAACAATAAGAACAATCATATTAATAGTATTAACAACAACAACAATGATAATAACATATTAATAGTATTAACAACAACAACAATGATAATAATAATCATATTAATAGTATTAACTATTAATCATATTAATAGTATTAACATAGTAGACTGATGCAGCGTCAGACTTTAACAAAAGCAGAAATCTTGAAATAAGAACTTTTATTCAGATTTGAGGACATCCAGGCCGCTAGGTTAGCCTCGTTAGCTGGCGGGACTGAAACCACCGAAGAAGATAAGGAGGCGGAAGAGGAGAAGAAGAAGAAAGAGAAAGCAGCAGGAGGATGATGAAGATGAGGAAGAGGATGTGGGCGGACCGACCCCCCCGCGGCTGCGAGCAGACCCTCTCACCGTGAGGGGGGGTAGTGGAGAACTACCGGTTAACTACAGGTTAACTACCGGGTATCAACAGGTTAACAACAGGTTAACCAGGACTAACTTGGAGCTGACGTCGATCTGAGAGGAGGTGTTCAGGTGAGGGGATCAATACTGTGATCAATACTCTGAACAATACTCTGATCAATACTGTGAAAGTGATCAATACTCCGAACAATACTGTGAAAGTGATCAATACTCTGATCAATACTGTGAAAGTGATCAATACTCTGAACAATACTCTGAACAATACTCTGATCAATACTCTGATCAATACTGTGAAAGTGATCAATACTCTGAACAATACTGTGAAAGTGATCAATACTCTGAACAATACTCTGAACAATACTCTGATCAATACTGTGAAAGTGATCAATACTCTGATCAATACTGTGAAAGTGATCAATACTCTGATCAATACTCCGAACCTGATCAATACTAGACTGTCTCAGTCTGTCCTCTCAGACCAGTTTTACCAGAGTAAAACCTGTTGAGGAGTTTGTGTGTAGATAAAAGACTGAAGGTTCATACTGGTGTGTCCCTACTGGTGTGTCCCTACTGGTGTGTCCACACTGGTGTGTCCCTACTGGTGTGTTCCTACTGGTGTGTCCACACTGGTGTGTCCCTACTGGTGTGTTCCTACTGGTGTGTCCACACTGGTGTGTCCCTACTGGTGTGTCCACACTGGTGTGTCCCTACTGGTGTGTTCCTACTGGTGTGTCCACACTGGTGTGTCCCTACTGGTGTGTCCACACTGGTGTGTCCCTACTGGTGTGTCCACACTGGTGTGTCCCTACTGGTGTGTCCCTACTGGTGTGTCCCTACTGGTGTGTTCCTACTGGTGTGTCCCTACTGGTGTGTCCCTACTGGTGTGTCCACACTGGTGTGTTCCTACTGGTGTGTCCACACCGGTGTGTCCACACTGGTGTGTCCCTACTGGTGTGTCCACACTGGTGTGTTCCTACTGGTGTGTCCCTACTGGTGTGTCCCTACTGGTGTGTTCCTACTGGTGTGTCTGTACTGGTGTGTCCCTACTGGTGTGTCCCTACTGGTGTGTCCCTACTGGTGTGTCCACACTGGTGTGTCCCTACTGGTGTGTCCACACTGGTGTGTTCCTACTGGTGTGTCCCTACTGGTGTGTCCCTACTGGTGTGTCCACACTGGTGTGTCTGTACTGGTGTGTCCCTACTGGTGTGCCTGTACTGGTGTGTTCTTACTGGTGTGTCCACACTGGTGTGTCCACACTGGTGTGTTCTTACTGGTGTGTCCACACTGGTGTGTCCCTGCTGGTGTGTTCCTACTGGTGTGTCTGTACTGGTGTGTCCCTACTGGTGTGTCTGTACTGGTGTGTTCCTACTGGTGTGTCCACACTGGTGTGTCCACACTGGTGTGTCCACACTGGTGTGTTCTTACTGGTGTGTCCCTACTGGTGTGTCTGTACTGGTGTTTCCCTACTGGTGTGTCTGTACTGGTGTGTCCCTACTGGTGTGTCCATACTGGTGTGTCCCTACTGGTGTGTCCACACTGGTGTGTCCACACTGGTGTGTCCCTACTGGTGTGTCCACACTGGTGTGTCCCTACTGGTGTGTCCACACTGGTGTGTCCACACTGGTGTGTCCCTACTGGTGTGTCCACACTGGTGTGTTCCTACTGGTGTGTCCCTACTGGTGTGTCCCTACTGGTGTGTTCCTACTGGTGTGTCTGTACTGGTGTGTCCCTACTGGTGTGTTCCTACTGGTGTGTTCCTACTGGTGTGTCCCTACTGGTGTGTCCACACTGGTGTGTCCCTGCTGGTGTGTCCACACTGGTGTGTCCATACTGGTGTGTCCACACTGGTGTGTTCCTACTGGTGTGTCCACACTGGTGTGTCCCTACTGGTGTGTTCCTACTGGTGTGTCCCTACTGGTGTGTCCCTACTGGTGTGTCCCTACTGGTGTGTCCACACTGGTGTGTTCCTACTGGTGTGTCCACACTGGTGTGTCCCTACTGGTGTGTCCACACTGGTGTGTTCCTACTGGTGTGTCCCTACTGGTGTGTCCACACTGGTGTGTCCCTACTGGTGTGTCCCTACTGGTGTGTCCACACTGGTGTGTTCCTACTGGTGTGTCCATACTGGTGTGTTCCTACTGGTGTGTCCCTACTGGTGTGTCCCTACTGGTGTGTCCCTACTGGTGTGTCCCTACTGGTGTGTCCACACTGGTGTGTCCCTACTGGTGTGTCCACACTGGTGTGTCCCTACTGGTGTGTCCACACCGGTGTGTCCACACTGGTGTGTCCCTACTGGTGTGTCCACACTGGTGTGTTCCTACTGGTGTGTCCCTACTGGTGTGTCCCTACTGGTGTGTTCCTACTGGTGTGTCTGTACTGGTGTGTCCCTACTGGTGTGTTCCTACTGGTGTGTTCCTACTGGTGTGTCCCTACTGGTGTGTCCACACTGGTGTGTCCATACTGGTGTGTCCACACTGGTGTGTTCCTACTGGTGTGTCCACACTGGTGTGTCCCTACTGGTGTGTTCCTACTGGTGTGTCCCTACTGGTGTGTCCACACTGGTGTGTCCCTACTGGTGTGTCCCTACTGGTGTGTCCACACTGGTGTGTTCCTACTGGTGTGTCCACACTGGTGTGTCCCTACTGGTGTGTCCACACTGGTGTGTTCCTGCTGGTGTGTCCACACTGGTGTGTCCCTACTGGTGTGTCCACACTGGTGTGTTCCTACTGGTGTGTCCCTACTGGTGTGTCCCTACTGGTGTGTTCCTACTGGTGTGTCTGTACTGGTGTGTCCCTACTGGTGTGTTCCTACTGGTGTGTTCCTACTGGTGTGTCCCTACTGGTGTGTCCACACTGGTGTGTTCCTACTGGTGTGTCCACACTGGTGTGTCCCTACTGGTGTGTCCACACTGGTGTGTCCATACTGGTGTGTCCACACTGGTGTGTCTGTACTGGTGTGTCCCTACTGGTGTGTCCACATTGGTGTGTCCACACTGGTGTGTTCCTACTGGTGTGTCCACACTGGTGTGTTCCTACTGGTGTGTCCACACTGGTGTGTCCCTACTGGTGTGTCTGTACTGGTGTGTTCCTACTGGTGTGTCCACACTGGTGTGTCCACACTGGTGTGTTCTTACTGGTGTGTCCCTACTGGTGTGTCCCTACTGGTGTGTCCATACTGGTGTGTCCATACTGGTGTGTCCACACTGGTGTGTTCCTACTGGTGTGTCCACACTGGTGTGTCCCTACTGGTGTGTCCACACTGGTGTGTTCCTACTGGTGTGTCCACACTGGTGTGTCCACACTGGTGTGTCCAACCTGGTGTGTCCCACACTGGTGTGTCCCTACTGGTGTGTCTGTACTGGTGTGTTCCTACTGGTGTGTCCCTACTGGTGTGTCCCTACTGGTGTGTCCATACTGGTGTGTCCATACTGGTGTGTCCACACTGGTGTGTTCCTACTGGTGTGTCCACACTGGTGTGTCCCTACTGGTGTGTCCACACTGGTGTGTTCCTACTGGTGTGTCCCCACTGGTGTGTCCATACTGGTGTGTCCACACTGGTGTGTCTGTACTGGTGTGTCACTACTGGTGTGTCCACACTGGTGTGTCCAACCTGGTGTGTCCCTACTGGTGTGTCCCTACTGGTGTGTCTGTACTGGTGTGTCCCTACTGGTGTGTCCACACTGGTGTGTCCATACTGGTGTGTCCACACTGGTGTGTCTGTACTGGTGTGTCCCTACTGGTGTGTCCCTACTGGCGTGTCCACACTGGTGTGTCCAACCTGGTGTGTCCCTACTGGTGTGTCCACACTGGTGTGTCTGTACTGGTGTGTCCCTACTGGTGTGTCCATACTGGTGTGTCCCTACTGGTGTGTCCACACTGGTGTGTTCCTACTGGTGTGTCCCTACTGGTGTGTCCAACCTGGTGTGTCCAACCTGGTGTGTCCCTACTGGTGTGTCCACACTGGTGTGTTCCTACTGGTGTGTCCCTACTGGTGTGTCCACACTGGTGTGTTCCTACTGGTGTGTCCCTACTGGTGTGTCCACACTGGTGTGTTCCTACTGGTGTGTCCCTACTGGTGTGTCCACACTGGTGTGTCCAACCTGGTGGGTTCCTACTGGTGTGTCCAACCTGGTGTGTCCAACCTGGTGTGTCCCTACTGGTGTGTCCCTACTGGTGTGTCCACAATGGTGTGTTCCTACTGGTGTGTCCCTACTGGTGTGTCCATACTGGTGTGTCCCTACTGGTGTGTCCACACTGGTGAGCTCCACAGTTCCAGCTGGGATGACATCATCAGCTCCAGCTGTGATGATGTCATCAGTTCCAGCTGTGAGGAGGCGGTCAGCTGGTGGTACTGGTGGTGGTGAACTGGTGGGGACCCTCATCTCCAGCCCTGGTTGTCCAGCTGATTGTCTGTTTTCCTGCTGTTTGTCCAGCTACTTGTCCAGCTGTTGTCCAGCTGTTTGTCCAGCTGTTTGTCCAGCTGTTTGTCCAGCTGTTTGTCCCTCTGTGGACTCTGTGACGTGTCTTGGTTCAGTCTCGTGCTGACGAGCCTGAGCAGGCTGAACTCTGACCTTTGACCTGTAGATAAACCAGTCGTCCTCAGCTCTGCTCAGACATGGACCACCAGCCCGTGTTCGCCGCCCTGGAAACCGTGTGCGAGGACATCGTGTCCAACATGTGTGCGCCCTCCGACACGCCGTACGGCGCCGTCGCCACGCGCCTGGTCGCCTGCATGAAGGAGATCCAGGAGCACGGACGCGTCCTGCAGCCCCTGGTGGACGGGTTTGTGTCCATCTTCCACCACTACGACTTTGACGAGGACACGCCAGGAAACGGCTACCGCACCCTGGTCAAGGTAGGGGGACACAGGGCTGGGGGACAGAGGACGCTCCTGCTGAGAGAGAGGACACTCCTGTGGGGACAGTGGACGCTACTGCGGGGACAGAGGACACTAGTGTGGGGACAGAGGACGCTACTGCGAGGACAGAGGACACTAGTGTGGGGACAGAGGACGCTCCTGCGGGGACAGAGGACACTCCTGTGGGGACAGAGGACGCTACTGCGAGGACAGAGAACACTCCTGTGGGGACAGTGGACGCTACTGTGGGGACAGAGGACACTCCTGTGGGGACAGAGAATGCTGTCCAGTGTCCAGCAGGGGTGTCCTGTCTCTGCTGGGGCGTCCTCTGTCCCCGCTGGAGCGTCCTGTCTCTGCTGGGGCGTCCTCTGTCCCTGCAGGAGCGTCCTGTCTCTGCTGGGGCGTCCTCTGTCCCTGCAGGAGCGTCCTGTCTCTGCTGGGGCGTCCTCTGTCCCCGCTGGAGCGTCCTGTCTCTGCTGGGGCGTCCTCTGTCCCTGCAGGAGCGTCCTGTCTCTGTTGGGGCGTCCTCTGTCCCCGCAGGAGCGTCCTGTCTCTGCTGGGGCGTCCTCTGTCCCCGCAGGAGTGTCCTGTCTCTGTTGGGGCGTCCTCTGTCCCCGCAGGAGCGTCCTATCTCTGCTGGGGCGTCCTCTGTCCCTGCAGGAGTGTCCTGTCTCTGTTGGGGCGTCCTCTGTCCCCGCAGGAGCGTCCTATCTCTGCTGGGGCGTCCTCTGTCCCTGCAGGAGTGTCCTGTCTCTGTTGGGGCGTCCTCTGTCCCCGCAGGAGCGTCCTATCTCTGCTGGGGCGTCCTCTGTCCCTGCAGGAGTGTCCTGTCTCTGTTGGGGCGTCCTCTGTCCCCGCAGGAGTGTCCTGTCTCTGTTGGGGCGTCCTCTGTCCCTGCAGGAGTGTCCTGTCTCTGTTGGGGCGTCCTCTGTCCCCGCAGGAGCGTCCTATCTCTGCTGGGGCGTCCTCTGTCCCTGCAGGAGTGTCCTGTCTCTGTTGGGGCGTCCTCTGTCCCCGCAGGAGCGTCCTATCTCTGCTGGGGCGTCCTCGTGGTCAGAGTGGCGTGTGGACGTAAACGCCGCAGAGCGACGTCAGAGCGTTGAGCTGAGGCGTGTCCCTGGTGTCCTCGTCCTCAGGTCCTGCTGTCCTGCCTGTACCACATCATCCACAAGGGCCGCTACATCTCGTCCAACTGCAGCAGCGCGTTCTTCAGGGCCGAGCACAACGCGTCAGAGATGGAGGCGTACTGCAGCGCGCTGCGCCAGCTGCGGGCGCTGCTGCACCTGGCGCAGCAGCTGCTGCACGACAACGTGTACGGGCAGCTGTACTCGCTGCAGGACGGCGGGCTGAGCCGCCAGTTCGTGCACGAGTACAGCTCCATGCACAAGGCCTGCTTCTACGGCCGCTGCCTGGGCTTCCAGGTGAGCCGCGGGGCGCCGGGCCGTCGTCACGGCGACGCAGGCTCACCTGTTTGTGTTGCAGTTCTCCCCGGCGCTGCGGCCCTTCCTCCAGACGGTGGTCATCAGCATGGTGTCGTACGGGGAGATGTACGACAGACAGCAGAGCGGCTTGGGTAGGCCCCCATGACCCCCCATGACCCCCTATGACCCCCCATGACCCCCTATGATCCCCCCATGACCCCCCATGACCCCCCATGATCCCCCATGACCCCCATGACCCCCTATGACCCCCATGACCCCCTATGACCCCCATGACCCCCTATGACCCCCCACGACCCCGACCCCCCCGCCCCTCTCTGACCCTGTCACATCTCCAGGCTTGGCCGCCCTCTCCCTCCTCACGTCTGCTAAGTACGTGATCGACCCGGAGCTGCGGGGGGCGGAGTTTGAGCGCATCACCCAGAACCTGGACATGCACTTCTGGAAGTCCTTCTGGAACCTCACCGAGTCGGGCCTGTTGACGGTAGGCTGCTGCAGCACGCCACTCTGATGCTTTGATGTGACCGCTCTGATGCTTTGATGTGACCGCTCTGATGCTTTGATGTCGCTGCTCTGATGCTTTGATGTCGTCACTCGTATGCTCTGAAGCTTTGATGCCCTTATGTCAATGCTGTAATGCTTTGATTTTGCCGCTCTAATGCTTTAATGTCGCTGCTTTGATGTTGTCGCTCTAATGCTCTGATGTCGCCGCCCTAATGCTTTGATGTTGCCGCTCTGATGCTTTGATGTGACCGCCCTAATGCTTTGATGTTGTCGCTCTGATGCTTTGATGTGACCGCCTTAATGCTTGGATGTTGCCGCTCTGATCCTTTGATGTGACCGCCCTAATGCTTTGATGTTGCCGCTGTGATGCTTTGATGTGACCGCCTTAATGCTTGGATGTTGCCGCTCTGATGCTTTGATGTGGCTGCTCTGATGCTTTGATGTTGTCGCTCTAATGCTTGGATGTTGCCGCTTTGATGGTCTGATGCTTTGATGCTCTGATGGCGGCATGCTGATGGCGGCGCTGTGCGCAGGGCTTCAGCAGGATGGCGTCCAGCCCGGTGCAGGTGAACCTCACCCTGACGTTGCCCCCTGTGCCGCTGCTCATGCCGCTGGCAGCAGACCCTCGCCTGACGACCACCGTGGCCCCCCCAGTCGCTCACTGGGGCCCGGGGCCCGTCCACGTGCGCCTCATCTCCTACGAGCTGCGAGAAGGACAGGTGAGCCGCGGGGACAGCCCCAGGGCCAGGGGACGCGTCCGTCGGCGGTGGGACAGCCCGAGGTGCCCAGTGGGCGTCTTGTCCAGGGACCAGTGTCTCGGGGACGGCCTGCCCCCTTAGTCACATGATGGACACAGACACGCTCACATGATCAGGCATTTCACAGGCACGTCAGAACGGCCCCCAAACCAGTCGTACCAGTTCAACCAGTCCCGTCAGACACCAGCGGAGCCGCTGTGGCGTCTCTGCTCAGGGGGACCTGGTCCCTCCCACCACCGCTGGTCCACGAAGGACCCCCGGCCCCCCGCAGTCTGGGCTTCCCCTCACACGTCTCCGCCGTCTCTTTTGCCGCAGGACAGCGAGGAGCTGCTGTCCTTTTCCCGGGACGCGCCCCCCCCCGTGTCGGTGTCCCAGCTGCCCTGGGTGCAGAGACAGCCCCCGTCCCCCTGGCTGCTGGTCCACTTCCATGGAGGGGGCTTCGTGGCCCAGACCTCCAAGTCTCATGAGGTGGGTCACGTGACGGGTGGCCTTGATCACCTGAGGACGCGACTGTGGCAGAGACATCAAAGGGTCTTTGATGTGGTGTGTCTTTGATCAGAACTACCTGCGCACCTGGTCGAAGGAGCTGGGCGTGCCCGTCCTGTCGGTGGACTACTCCCTGTCCCCCGAGGCGCCCTTCCCCAGAGCGCTGGAGGAATGCTTCTACGCCTACTGCTGGGCTCTGCACAACTGCCACCTGCTGGGTCAGCACATCTGTCCACATCTGTCCACATCTGTCCACATCTAACCACATCTGTCCACATCTGACCACATCTGTCCACATCTAACCACATCTGTCCACATCTGACCACATCTGTCCACATCTAACCACATCTGTCCACATCTGTCCACATCTAACCACATCTGTCCACATCTGACCACATCTGTCCACATCTAACCACATCTGTCCACATCTGACCACATCTGTCATAGTCAAGTCCTGTTGTGATTGATGCTGAATGTGTGTGTGTGTGTGTGTGTGTGTGTGTGTGTCTGTGTGTGTGTCTGTCTGTGTGTGTGTCTGTGTGTGTGTGTGTGTGTGTGTGTGTCTGTGTGTGTGTGTGTGTGTGTGTGTGTGTGTGTGTGTGTGTGTGTGTGTGTGTGTGTGTGTGTGTGTGTGTGTGTGTGTGTGTGTGTGTGTGTGTGTGTGTGTGTGTGTTAGGCTCCACGGCGGAGCGTGTGTGTCTGGCGGGTGACAGCGCTGGGGGAAACCTGTGCATCAGTGTGTCCATGAAGGCGTTGTCCAGCGGCGTGCGGGTGCCCGATGGCATCATGGCGGCGTACCCAGCGACCCTGCTGACGGCGGACGCGTCGCCGTCGCGCCTGCTGACGCTCATCGACCCCTTCCTGCCCTTGGGCGTGCTCACCAAGTGCCTGAGCGCCTACGCAGGTGAGCCCCTGACCTCCGGCCCCGCGGGCTCTGGGCCAAGCGCTCACCTTGGTGTCCCCCCAGGGACGGGCTGGGAGACGGCGCGCCCCGGGGGGGGGCGCCTGTCCGTCAGCCCCCCCAGGACAGACGCGGCGCTGCTGCTCAGCGGCCTCACGCAGGGCGCCTCCAGCTGGATCCAGTCCCTCCTGGAGGGGGGGGGCGGGGCCCGGGGGGGCGGGGCGCCGCCGCCCGCCATGAGGAGGACCCGGAGCGACCAGACCTTCCTGAGGGCCCCCGGCCCCCCGGGCCCCGCCCCCCCCCCGGCCCCCGGGCCCCGCCCCCACCCTGTCCTACCCGGACGGCTTCGAGCCGCTGCGCTCCGAGTGCCGGGCGGCGGTGTCGCTGACCTCCTGCCCCATCATCAGGAACCCCTTTGTGTCGCCGCTGCTGGCCCCGCCCTCCCTGCTGCGAGGCCTCCCGCCGGTGCACATCGTGGTGAGGGGGGGCGGCCTTTGACCTCGTCCTCACGCCCCCTGTCCCGCAGGCCTCGGCCCTGGACGCCCTGCTGGACGACTCGGTGATGTTCGCCAAGAGGCTGCGCGCGCTGGGCCAGCCCGTCAGCCTGACCGTGGTGGACGACCTCCCCCACGGCTTCCTCAGCCTGGCGCAGCTCGCCAGGGAGACCCAGGACGCCGCCGCCGTCTGCCTGAGGCAGCTCAGGAAGAGCTTCCAGCAGGACGGGGGGGCCCAGCAGGCCCCGCCCACGGGCCAGTGACGCCACCCTTCGGGGGGGGGTGAGCGAGGGAACAAGTGAGGGGACGGGGGGACAGGTGGGGGGACAGGTGGGGGACGGGTGGGGGGACAGGTGGGGGGACGGGGGGACAGGTGGGGGACAGGTGGGGGGACAGGTGGGGGGACGGGGGGACAGGTGGGGGGACAGGTGGGGGTGGGGGGACAGGTGGGGGACGGGGGGGACAGGTGGGGGACGGGGGGGACAGGTGGGGGGACAGGTGGGGGGACAGGTGGGGGGACGGGGGGACAGGTGGGGGGACAGGTGGGGGGCCGGGGGGGACAGGTGGGGGGACGGGGGGGCGAGAGAGGGGATGAACGAGGGAACAAGTGAGGGGACGGGGGGAGGACAGGTTGGTGGGATAGATGGGGGGACGGGGGGGTGTGTGGGACCAGCTCCTGTCTGGAGGACGGGCTCCACCTGCAGCCCCACCCACCTGTAGCCTCACCTGCAGCCCCACCCACCTGCAGCCCCACCCACCTGCAGCCTCACCTGCAGCCCCACCCACCTGCAGCCCCACCCACCTGTAGCCTCACCCACCTGTAGCCTCACCTGCAGCCCCACCCACCTGTAGCCTCACCTGCAGCCCCACCCACCTGCAGCCCCACCCACCTGCAGCCCCACCCACCTGTAGCCTCACCCACTTTTAGCCTCACCTGCAGCCCCACCCACCTGCAGCCTCACCACTGCAGCCCCACCCACCTGCAGCCCACCCCCCCCTGCAGCCCCACCCACCTGCAGCCTCACCTGCAGCCCCACCCACCTGCAGCCCCACCCACCTGTAGCCTCACCTGCAGCCCCACCCACCTGTAGCCTCACCTGCAGCCCCACCCACCTGCAGCCTCACCTGCAGCCCCACCCACCTGCAGCCTCACCCACCTGTAGCCTCACCTGCAGCCCCACCCACCTGCAGCCCCACCTACCTCAGCCTCACCCAGCCTCACCTGCAGCCCCACCCACCTGTAGCCTCACCTGCAGCCTCACCCACCTGTAGCCCCACCCACCTGTAGCCTCACCTGCAGCCTCACCCACCTGCAGCCCCACCCCCCTGCAGCCCCACCCACCCTCAGCCCCACCCTCCTGCAGCCCCCCCACCCTCAGCTCCACCCTCAGCCCCACCCCCCTGCAGCCCCCCACCCTCAGCTCCACCCTCAGCCCCACCCCCTGCAGCCCCCCCACCCTCAGCCCCACCCTCAGCCCCACCCCCCTGCAGCCCCCCCCACCCTCAGCTCCACCCTCAGCCCCAGCCCCACCCCCTGCAGCCCCCCCACCCTCAGCTCCACCCTCAGCCCCACCCCCCTGCAGCCCCCCACCCTCAGCTCCACCCTCAGCCCCACCCCCCTGCAGCCCCCCACCCTCAGCTCCACCCTCAGCCCCACCCCCCTGCAGCCCCACCCACCCTCAGCTCCACCCTCAGCCCCACCCCCCTGCAGCCCCCCACCCTCAGCTCCAACCTCAGCCCCACCCCCCCCTCAGCCCCACCCTCAGCCCCACCCCCTCAGCCCCCCCACCCCACCCCCAGCTCCACCTGCAGCCCCACCCCCCTGCAGCCCCCCACCCTCAGCCCCACCCCCCCACCCTCAGCCCCACCCCCCTGCAGCCCCACCTTCAGCCCCACCCCACCCCCCCCTGCAGCCCCCCACCCCCTCAGCCCCCACCCTCAGCCCCACCTCAGCCCCCCCCCTCAGCCCCCCCACCCTCAGCCCCACCCCCTGCAGCCCCACCTGCAGCCCCACCCCCGCACCCCCCCCACCCCACCCCCCCTGCAGCCCCAGCCCCACCCTCAGCCCCACCCCCCTGCAGCCCCCCACCCTCAGCCCCACCCTCAGCCCCACCCCCAGCCCCACCCCCTGCAGCCCCACCCTCAGCCCCACCCCCTGCAGCCCCCCCCACCCTCAGCCCCACCCTCAGCCCCACCCCTCAGCCCCACCCCTCAGCCCCACCCCCCTGCAGCTCCACCTTCAGCCCCACCCCCCAGCCCCCCACCCCCAGCCCCACCCCCTGCAGCCCCCCCACCCTCAGCCCCACCCACCCCACCCTCAGCCCCCCCCCACCCTCAGCCCCACCCCCTGCAGCCCCCCCCCCCCCTCAGCCCCACCCTCAGCCCCACCCCCTCAGCCCCCCACCCTCAGCCCCACCCCTCAGCCCCACCCCCCCACCCCAGCCCCACCACCCCACCCCCTGCAGCCCCCACCCTCAGCCCCACCCTCAGCCCCACCCCACCCCTCAGCCCCCCACCCCTCAGCCCCACCCCCCTGCAGCCCCACCTGCAGCCCCACCCCCCTGCAGCCCCCCCACCCTCAGCCCCACCCCCTGCAGCCCCCCACCCTCAGCCCCACCCTCAGCCCCACCCCCTGCAGCCCCCCACCCCACCCTCAGCCCCACCCCCTGCAGCCCCCCCCCCAGCCCCACCCCACCCTCAGCCCCACCCCCCCCACCCCCCTCAGCCCCACCCCCCTGCAGCCCCACCCTCAGCCCCACCCCCTGCAGCCCCCCACCCTCAGCCCCACCCTCAGCCCCACCCTCAGCCCCACCCCCCCCCCCCTGCAGCTCCACCTTCAGCCCCACCCCCTGCAGCCCCACCCTCAGCCCCCCCTCAGCCCCACCCCCTGCAGCCCCCCCCACCCAGCCCCACCCTCAGCCCCACCCTCAGCCCCACCCCTCAGCCCCCCCCCCTGCAGCCCCCCACCCTCAGCCCCACCCCTCAGCCCCACCCAGCCCCACCCTCAGCCCCACCCTCAGCCCCACCCCCCTGCAGCCCCCCACCCACCCCACCCCTCAGCCCCACCCTCAGCCCCACCTTCAGCCCCACCCCCCTGCAGCCCCACCCACCCTCAGCCCCACCTTCAGCCCCACCCCCTGCAGCCCCACCCACCCTCAGCCCCACCCTCAGCCCCACCCTCAGCTCCACTGCC
This sequence comes from Lagocephalus sceleratus, assembly GCA_911728415.1. NCBI lineage: Eukaryota > Metazoa > Chordata > Actinopteri > Tetraodontiformes > Tetraodontidae > Lagocephalus > Lagocephalus sceleratus. The sequence continues at coordinate 4,533,819 of CAJVRN010000219.1, read as the reverse complement.
TCAGGGCCTCCAGGCTCCACCAGCGCTGGCGGGTTCTTCAGCCCGTTGGACCGATGCCTTAAATGCTGCTCGCGCGACACTAATGAATGAGCGTTGCCTTAGTAACGGTGCGGCTGTAGCCGGGTGGTGGGGTAGACCCCCGCCCTGCTGCTCCTGCTCCTAAACAAGTGTGCACATTAAGCTCCGACTGTAATAAAACTACTGAACCTCTGACTCGTGTGGCCCTCGGGCTTCTGCTTGGTCTGTGTTCCTCCAGCCTCCAGAGGTCCTCGGTACAAACGTTTACAGGATAAATGTACGTGTTTCTGACATTTGCAAATGAGGAGCCTCCAGACGGACCCCCGTGGTGATCTAACTCCATCTTTGCTGGTTCCGATGGACCTGCTGAACGCTTTGTTAAAGCGTGGTGGCTGCAGTTCCTCCCGGCGCCGCGGGGGGCGGCAGCGGCGCGGCGCGTCACGTGTCACCAACAGCAGCGAAGCGTCGAAGAAGAAAAGGCGAAGAGGACGGACATGTTAAAGGAAGAAGAATTACAAAAGAGTCGATTTATCCAGCACGAAATTCACTTATAAAGCCGCATCCACGCGAAGCTCGATCATCTACCGCTCGTAGGAAATTCATCGGAACATAACGGGACAACCAAGGTGGGTTTGCGGGGTCTGGACGGCGCCTCGCTGCTTTTGAAAACAGCCGCTGTGTTAGCCGTTAGCATTAGCACTTAGCTGGTGTTAGTGAAGTTATTTGTTCCACATTAGCATCGAGGCTAACGCCTAACCTCGGCTTTCTCCCCCACCAAAGATATCCTTCTGCTGGTGGTGACTTCACAAGTGTTCTATCGGTGTTGACCAATCTGGAATGTGTGCGCGTAGCTCGGAGGGCCAGTGTTTGCGTGTTTTAACTGTTAGTGTTCTGTTAGCTTTGAAGAGAATATCCTCTTTGATGTTCTGTTAGCTTTGAAGAGAATTAAGAGAATATCCTCTTTGATGTTCTGTTAGCTTTGAAGATAATAAAGAGAATGTTCTCTTTGATGTTCTGTTAGCTTGGAAGAGAATATTGACTTTGATGTTCTGTTAGCTTTGAAGAAAATAAAGAGAATATTACCTTTGATGTTATGTTCCCTTTGAAGAGAATATTCTCTTTGATGTTATGTTATCTTTGAAGAGAATATGCTCTTTGATGTCATGTTATCTTTGAAGAAAATAAAGAGAATATGCTCTTTGATGTTCTGTTACCTTTGAAGAGAATAAAGAGAATATGCTCTTTGATGTTCTGTTACCTTTGAGGAGAATAAAGAGAATATTCTCTTTAATGTTCTGTTACCTTTAAAGGTAATATTCTCTTTAATGTTCTGTTACCTTAATATAGAGAACATTCCATCACCCTCTCAACCAGTAACCTCCCAAAACAGAACCAGTTTCCTGTCTCGTAATTAAAGGCTTTAGCAGCTTCTGTCCAGAAATGAATTTATATGTTTAAAAGTTTTGCAGCCGTGGCTGTTCTGGTCCCTAACCCTAATTTGTGGTTGTAATCTGCATCAGAAGCTACTCTGTTAATCCCTAATCCTTTTAGCTGCTGAAGCTTTCAGATGGACACACAGACTTGGTAAAGTTCCTCTTCAGTTTAACATCGAAATGGAAGTTCTTTCAACTGTGGATAAATATCTTTAACACATAAAAAGTGGAAATTATCTTATTACTTAATTTCCAGGACGGGAGAACTAAAGCCTCTATCTACCAACAAGTCCATGATGTATCGTGACTGGTACTTTCTCAGGTTGATTTCTCTCTGATTACTTCCCTCAGTACCTGTATTTACCAGAGTCTCACCTAACATGTCCAAATACCCAGATAAAAGTAGTCCCAACAGGTTCAGTGACCAGAACTCTCTCGTGTTGTCAGTGTTTGTTGGTGTTCAAGCACCGCTGAAGCTACTTCTAAAGGTCTCTGGCATTGGAGGAAGTGATCGGATGCCGCTTGACTTGTCGTAATACTCGCCGTGAGCTTCCTCCTTTGTCTGTTTTTGTCTTGCAGGCCGGCTCTGGCGGCTTCTCTGAAGCGTGCTCAGAGTGCCTCAGCCAGTTTTTGTGAGACACTTGACTGTAGCGGTGCCGAGTGCCGCCACGGTGAACCGTGAAGTTACACCCTGGTTTTAATCGTCTGTCTGGTTTCCTAGGTTACACATTTAACGTCGTGGGCTGACACAGAGGAGGCATCAAGTCCATCACAGCCCTCACACACCAGCCGGTGGAAGACCCGTGACGTCTGGGTCCAAGGTGGACGAGGAGAACCGTTACAGGGAGAACTCAAAGGGGTGGAAAGCATTGACTCTTGGACTAGACCCCCCGCAGAGTTGTGATTTCAGGATCCAGTTTTTTCTCCACCAACAGTTTCATATGTCCACACAGTGGAAATAAAGGGACTTTGTATTTAGCAGGACAAATTTGTACAAAGTTGGACATCCTTTTTTCAAAGACAAGCCTGTTGAGCAACTCTGTGGACTCGGTGAAGACAGGAAGCATCGCTCAGTTTGAAACAGTCAATTATTGAAGACGCTGTTCTCCAAGCTGAGATTGCCTTAGTTGTTCTATTTCAGGACTTGAACCTTTTTTGACACTTGTTCACATATAATTCTTCTATATTGTGGACGAGTATATTGATGCATTTCTCTTCATTTTGAAGAGCTTTTGTGTACAAATCTAATTGTTTCTGTGCTCCGGCCGCTGTCGCTGAGGGAGGCTGAGCTGCACATACATGTGTATATGTTAATACTATGAACTCAATTCTGTTGTGAAAGCTTTGGAGTTTACAAAATAGAGAATATTATTTGTTAATGCTTTATTTTTTTTACTTTTCAAAAGATTTTTTTAAAGAAAATCCTTACAGTTAAAAAAAACTTTAAAGAAAAATAGTTGTAAGTTTGCGAAATGGCGACGACCAGAACAGAGAATGTTGGCCCAGTTATCATGGGACTGAACAAGCAGAACGGACAGCTCAGAGGACAGACGAAACCAGCTTCAGCCCAGGCTGCCTCCACCACTCAAGGGAAGGCCCTGGGCCCGTCTCAGACGGCAGGGGGAGCCCCCCAGGACGGAGGGGGCATCAAGTTTGGAGACGACTGGAAAAGAAATCTCAAGCTCCCCCCCAAAGACAACAGAGTCCGAACCTCTGTGAGTCCATCTCCTTATCTTTGTTGTGTGGCTTTTGTCTCACGTTGTTGTCCTGAGTCCTGACATCGTTCATCTGCTGTAGGATGTGACGGCTACGAAAGGGAACGAGTTTGAGGATTACTGCCTCAAGAGAGAGCTCCTCATGGGCATTTTTGAGATGGGCTGGGAGAAGCCGTCTCCCATCCAGGTAAGGTCTCCAAACACGGATGTGGTCTTGTGTAAGGTGTCTGAGCGGGATGTTGTGTAAGTGTTGTTCCCCAGCCAGGGTGAGTGGTGCTGGACGTGAGCAGCATTAATCACAATGTTACAGGTTTACTTCCACATCTGAACGTGCGAGGGGCCGCCGGCGGTCTGGCGGTGGAGCCTCCCTCCAGCGAGAGGGCGTGGTCTGAGACGTGTGTGTTCTTGCAGGAGGAGAGCATTCCGATCGCCTTGTCTGGAAGAGATATTTTGGCTCGGGCGAAAAACGGAACAGGCAAGAGCGGAGCCTATCTCATCCCGATGCTGGAGAGGATAGACTTGAAAAAGGACCACATACAGGGTGAGGCGCGCCACCACCGTCCTCCAGCCCCCCGTCTTCCTGGTGTCCGTCTGGGGTTTGTGACTGTGTGTCTGTCTCCAGCCCTGGTTTTGGTTCCCACACGTGAGCTGGCCCTCCAGGTCAGCCAGATCTCCATCCAGATCGCCAAACACCTGGGCGGAGTCAAGGTCATGGCCACCACGGGGGGCACAAACCTGCGAGACGACATCATGCGTCTGGATGAGACCGGTGAGGCGTCTGGAGGGAGGAGCCCTCTCCTTCGTCGGGGGCTGCCTTCATGTTCTGTTTGTGCCCTCAGTGCACGTGGTCATCGCTACGCCGGGGAGGATCCTGGACCTGATCAAGAAGGGCGTGGCCAAGGTGGACAGGGTCCAGATCATGGTGATGGACGAGGTAGGCGAGGGCCGTTGTGAGGGTGTGGTCCTGGGGAGGGCTGCAGGCTGATGTCTCGTGTGGCTCCCAGGCGGATAAGCTGCTGTCTCAGGACTTCGTGGTGCTCATCGAGGACATCATCAGCTTCCTGGCCAAGAACAGGCAGATCCTGCTCTACTCTGCCACCTTCCCCATCAGCGTGCAGAAGTTCATGGTGAGCAGCGGGGGCAGCTTTGGGAGGGTTCCTCGGGAGACCCGCTGGTTTCACGTCTCTCTGCTGTAGGCCAAGCACCTCCAGAAGCCCTACGAGATCAACCTGATGGAGGAGCTCACGCTGAAGGGCATAACCCAGTACTACGCTTACGTCACAGAGCGGCAGAAAGTCCACTGCCTCAACACTCTCTTCTCCAGGGTAACTGGACCTTCTCTGTCTTGGTTGAGCTGAACCGTGTATACCGTGATTGTGCCTAACCATGAGTCTGTTGATGGACCTGGATCACGAGGGCTTCATGAGGACTTTGCTCTCGTCCACAGCTTCAGATCAACCAGTCAATCATCTTCTGTAACTCCACCCAGAGGGTGGAGCTCCTGGCCAAGAAGATCACCCAGCTGGGCTACTCCTGCTTCTACATCCACGCCAAGATGATGCAGGTAAAGGGGGCAGGTCCAGGAGGGTGGTCCTGGTGGTCCTGGTGGTTCAGTGCTGATTTAGCTGGCTGGTCTTCTCAGGAATACAGAAACCGCGTCTTTCACGACTTTAGAAACGGACTGTGCAGAAACCTGGTGTGTACCGGTGAGTGTCCCCCGACGTCCCCTGGCTCGCGCGTCATCAGAGGTTATAGTCCTCGTCCTGTCCCCCAGATCTCTTCACCAGAGGCATCGACATCCAGGCGGTCAATGTGGTCATTAACTTCGATTTCCCCAAGAACGCGGAGACTTACCTGCACCGCATCGGGAGATCAGGTGCGTCGGGGCTGCCAGGAGGCCCCTGGGGGCTTTGAAGCTCGTTTGCTTTGATCTGATGAGCGTGTGCTCCCTGTCTCCTCCAGGGAGGTTCGGCCATCTGGGGCTGGCCATCAACCTCATCACCTCCGACGACCGGTTCAACCTGAAGACCATCGAGGAGCAGCTGATAACCGACATCAAGCCCATCCCCGGCAGCATCGACAAGAGCCTGTACGTGGCCGAGTTCCACTGCGCCAGCGCCGACTGTGAGGTGGAGGAGGTGGAGGAGAAGGGGCCCCACAAGGACGGGCCCTAATCACCGGTGAGTCTCTGGGGCCGCTCTGGTTTCCATGGGAACGCTGGTAGTGACGGCGGGTTGTCTCCCCAGGACGGACCTCCTCCAGCTGGACCGCGGACTCCCAGGGCCTCCCCAGTGTTACAGAGCACCAACGTCCTCCCTTGATTTGCACCAAACAAGCCACACGGGGGCCCCGTGCCCCCCCCCACGGCGCCGCCAGGCCCCGTGCCCCCCCCCCCAGCCAGGCGTCTGCCCCCCCTCACACCAGCCCCTCTGTCCACACTGTCATCACTTAAGTGCCTTACCTGCTTCCACGTGCACTCATCGTTCAGAGCCGAGTACGAGCACAAGCCGCCCCACCCCCCCACCCCCCAGCCCCCCCCGTGCGCCCTCGTCAGTAAACAGACCCGTTATGCAAAGCAAACTCCGTCACGACCGGGACTCCAACCTTTCTGAATGTGATCCTTTATTTCAGTGACCGTTGCAATAATAAAAGGGCAGCTTGATTTAACCCCCTGGGACTGTCCCCCCGCAGGACCACCCTGGCCCCAGTAACCCCCCCAGTAACCCCCCCAGTAACCCCCCAGTAACCCAGTGCAGCCTTCAGCCTGTGTAGCTGGCAGATCAAAGCAGGCCCCAGCAGCTTTGATGTGAGGCTGTTTCTACCCCTCAATCATGATTTTAGGCAGATTTGGTGCAAATCAACGGTTGACGTTCTGCCCCCCCCACATGGATTCAGATGCTAGAATGACCTTTAACCTTTGGTGTGAAGGTGCCCCCCCCAACTGGGATGTTGGTGAATGTAACTACTCCCCCTCCCCACTGGTCATGTGACCGTGAAGCGGTCTTGTTTTGTGTTCCTCAGACTGGAGCAGCGTGGTGCAGCTGCTCAGGACCAGCCCCCCCCATCAGAGTTCTTCAAGCTTTACTGTAGCATCTTTAAACAGGCAGCTGCCCCCCCCCCCCATCAATGACACCCATAAACAGCCCAAAGTGTATTTCTGATTTAAAGTGTATTTTTGATGTTGTCTGACTGCGTGGGGGGGGTCACTGGGGGGGGTCACTGGGGGGTCACTGGGGGCTTGGTGAGCTTTATTGTGGAGGTTTCAGAGGCTTCTGACCTGGGGGGGCTGGGGGGGGGGGCTCTGAGGCCAGGGGAGGCTTCTGGAGGGCAAACACTGTGACTCATCCCCTCATCCCCTCATCCCCTCCTCCCCTCATCCCCTCCTCCCCTCATCCCCTCATCCCCTCCTCCCCTCATCCCCTCCTCCCCTCATCCCCTCCTCCCCTCATCCCCTCCTCCCCTCATCCCCTCATCCCCTCCTCCCCTCATCCCCTCATCCCCTCATCCCCTCCTCCCCTCCTCCCCTCATCCCCTCATCCCCTCATCCCCTCCTCCCCTCCTCCCCTCCTCCCCTCATCCCCTCCTCCCCTCATCCCCTCATCCCCTCCTCCCCTCATCCCCTCATCCCCTCCTCCCCTCATCTATCGTTTCTCACACTGGCAATCTTCCACATGAGCGGTGACTGTCACCCTCAGTTTAAGCCCCCCCCCCAGGAAACCTTCAGGAGGAACCAAACCAAAAAGGAGAATGTTGGTGGTGTGTCTGGTCCCTGCAGCTCCAACATCTGCTTTAACGCACCCGCACAGCTGCACCACAGCTGGGGACGGCCGTTACAGCTGCAGGGGTGTGTGTGAGTGTGTGTGTGTGAGTGTGTGTGGGGGCTGTCGGCGAGGAAGTTTACACCTGTGAGTCGGTGTGTGTGTAAGAGGAGAGTGTGTGTGTGTGTAAGAGGAGAGTGTGTGTGTGTGAGACTGTGAGTCGGTGTGTGTGTGTGTGTGTGTAAGAGGAGAGTGTGTGTGTGTGAGACTGTGAGTCGGTGTGTGTGTGTAAGAGGAGAGTGTGTGTGTGTGAGACTGTGAGTCGGTGTGTGTGTGTGTTTTAACTCATCCTTTTGTTTGTTTGTTAAGCTCGTCTTTTTTGTCCTCTGGTACTTTGTCCCACATCTGTCCTCACATCTGTGGTCTCAGTTAAGACGTTGGTTCTAAACTCGTTTGTGCTTCAGTCCATCGCTGACCCAGTCAGAGAGTGTGTGTGAGAGAGAGAGAGGTGTGTGTGTGCGTGTGTGTGTGTGTGTGAGAGAGAGAGGTGTATGTGTGCGTGTGTGTGTGTGTGAGAGGAGGTTGTGTGTGTGTGAGTGTGAGAGAGAGAGAGGTGTGTGTGTGTGCGTGTGTGTGTGTGTGAGAGGAGGTTGTGTGTGTGTGTGTGTGTGAGAGGAGGTTGTGTGTGTGTGAGAGAGAGAGGTGTGTGTGTGCATGTGTGTGTGTGAGAGAGAGGTGCGAGTGTGTGTGTGAGAGAGAGGTGCGAGTGTGTGTGTGAGAGAGAGGTGCGAGTGTGTGTGTGTGAGAGAGAGAGGTGCGAGTGTGTGTGTGTGTGAGAGAGAGGTGCGAGTGTGTGTGTGAGAGAGAGGAGTTTTTGTGTGTGTGTGTGAGAATGAGGGGGTTGTCTGAGTGTGTGTGTGTGTGTGTAACTACTGAGTGTGTGTGTGAGAGAGAGGAGTTTTTGTGTGTGTGTGAGAATGAGGGGGTTGTCTGAGTGTGTGTGTGTGTGTGTGTGTAACTACTGAGTGTGTGTGTGAGAGAGAGGAGTTTTTGTGTGTGTGTGTGAGAATGAGGGGGTTGTCTGAGTGTGTGTGTGTGTGTGTGTGTGTGTGTGTGTAACTACTGAGTGTGTGTGTGGGGGTGGGTACTTGTTTTAAAAAGGCAAATCCTACTAATTTGGATAGTTGAGGGGCCGTCAGATGGTCACCTGTCAGGGTCACCTGTGGGGTCACCTGTGGGGTCACCTGTGGGGTCACCTGTGGGGTCACCTGTCGGGGGTCACCTGTGGGGTCACCTGTGGGGTCACCTGTCGGGGGTCACCTGTGGGGTCACCTGTGGGGTCACCTGCGGGGTCACCTGTGGGGTCACCTGTGGGGTCACCTGTGGGGTCACCTGTGGGGTCACCTGTGGGGTCACCTGTCGGGTCACCTGTGGGGTCACCTGTGGGGTCACCTGTCGGGGTCACCTGTGGGGTCACCTGTGGGGTCACCTGTGGGGTCACCTGTCGGGGTCACCTGTGGGGTCACCTGTGGGGTCACCTGTCGGGGTCACCTGTGGGGTCACCTGTGGGGTCACCTGTCGGGGTCACCTGTGGGGTCACCTGTGGGGTCACCTGTGGGGTCACCTGTGGGGTCACCTGAGCAGAGCCGGTGCAGGCAGGTGTCTCCAGGTAGTTGCTGTCCTCCGGCTGTAGGGGGTGTTGCTGGAGGACGTTCACACCTGGGTGGTGGATCGGTTTGATCGGTTTGATCGGTCGTCCTGTGGGCGCGTGTCGTCGTCCTCGCGTGTCCCGTGGACGGCCGGTGGGCGTGGCTTCAGCTCACCTGTCCTCCGCTCACCTGACCCGGGAAGACCGACGCTCCCAACTCAATAAATTGGACTTAAGCAACTCGTCTTGTCTCATTTGTCCGTTTGTGGTGTCCTGGTCACCGGGCCGACCTTGACCCCGACCTTGACCCTGGAGGGACGTTTGACCTTCGGCTGTTTGTTTTTTTTTAAAACTCTCTTTCCTGTGTCGTCATCGGAATCAGCCAATCCAAGAGCCCCGCCCATGAGCTCCCGCCCCTCGGCGGCTGAGTCGACCAATGGTGTGCGACTATCGCCACGAGGCCACGCCCTCCGCTTGCGGCCTCAGATGAGCCGACCAATCGCGTCCAGGGGGGCGGGCCCTGCCGGGGTATTTCCGTTTCCTTCGCCGCGCTTCCTCTTGTCCGGTGGGAGTCACGTGACTTGGTTTCGCTTTCCCTCTGAGGCCCCCGGACCACCGACCTGCCCCCCCCGTGGCCCCCAGGATGGGCAGCGTCCTGGCCAGCTCCGCGCCGCCCCCCCCCGTCGCGGCCGCCGGCCCCGCTCGGACCGGCCTGTCCCCGCTGTCCCCCGGCCTGTCCCCGGGGGACGGGCCCCAGGACCCGGGGGACGGGCCCCAGGACCCGGGGGACGGGCCCCAGGACCCGGGGGACGGGCCCCAGGACCCGGGGGAGCCGCTCCCCAACCCGGGCACCTTCGACGAGTGTCACCGCAAGTGTAAAGGTGAGCGGGGCTGTTGGAGTCCAGGTGGAGGCTCACCTGAGGTCACCCTAAGTCACCTGAGGGTCACAGGGTCACCTGGGGGTCAGTTGGGGTCACCTGAGGTCACCTGGGGTGTCTTAGGATAACCTGGGGTCACCTGGGGGTCAGTTGGGGTCACCTGAGGTCACCTGGGGTGTCTTAGGATAACCTGGGGTCACCTGGGGGTCAGTTGGGGTCACCTGAGGTCACCTGGGGTGTCTTAGGATAACCTGGGGTCACCTGGGGGTCAGTTGGGGGTCACCTGGGGTGTCTTAGGATAACCTGGGGTCACCTGGGGGTCAGTTGGGGGTCACCTGGGGTCACCTGAGCTGGACTGGGGGTACCTGACCCATGTGGGTGTGGTGTGTCCCTCCAGATGTGTTCCCCATGCAGATGGAGGGGGTCCGCCTGATGGTCAACAAGGGCCTGAACAACCACTTCCAGGTTAGTCACCTGTTCAGGTGACGTCAAACATACCATACATAACATGGAGTTACCATGACTCTTCTCTTCTGACTGTGTCTCTGGTGGTGTTGTGTCTCTGATTGTGTCTGTGGTTTTGTCACTGGTTGTATTGTGTCTCTTGTTGTGTTTCTCATTGTATCTGTTGTTGTGTCTGTGATTGTGTCTCTGATTGTGTCTCTGCTTGTGTTTCTGGTTGTATTGTGTCTCTGGTTGTGTGTCTGCTTGTGTTTCTGGTTGTGTCTCTGCTTGTGTCTCTGGTTGTGTTTCTGGTTGTGTCTCTGCTTGTGTCTCTGATTGTGTCTCTGATTGTGTCTCTGATTGTGTCTCTGCTTGTGTTTCTGGTTGTGTCTCTGCTTGTGTTTCTGGTTGTATTGTGTCTCTGGTTGTGTGTCTGCTTGTGTTTCTGGTTGTGTCTCTGGTTGTGTGTCTGCTTGTGTCTGCTTGTGTCTCTGCTTGTGTCTCTGCTTGTGTCTCTGGTTGTGTCTCTGGTTGTGTCTCTGCTTGTGTCTCTGATTGTGTCTCTGCTTGTGTCTCTGGTTGTGTCTCTGATTGTGTCTCTGGTTGTGTCTCTGATTGTGTCTCTGGTTGTGTCTGCTTGTGTCTCTGATTGTGTCTCTGCTTGTGTCTCTGATTGTGTCTCTGCTTGTGTCTGCTTGTGTCTCTGATTGTGTCTCTGCTTGTGTCTCTGATTGTGTCTCTGATTGTGTCTCTGGTTGTGTCTGCTTGTGTCTCTGATTGTGTCTCTGCTTGTGTCTCTGCTTGTGTCTCTGCTTGTGTCTCTGATTGTGTCTCTGGTTGTGTCTCTGATTGTGTCTCTGGTTGTGTCTGCTTGTGTCTCTGATTGTGTCTCTGCTTGTGTCTCTGATTGTGTCTCTGCTTGTGTCTGCTTGTGTCTCTGGTTGTGTCTCTGATTGTGTCTCTGGTTGTGTCTCTGATTGTGTCTCTGGTTGTGTCTGCTTGTGTCTCTGATTGTGTCTCTGCTTGTGTCTCTGATTGTGTCTCTGCTTGTGTCTGCTTGTGTCTCTGATTGTGTCTCTGGTTGTGTCTCTGATTGTGTCTCTGATTGTGTCTCTGGTTGTGTCTGCTTGTGTCTCTGATTGTGTCTCTGATTGTGTGTCTGCTTGTGTTTCTGGTTGTGTCTCTGCTTGTGTTTCTGGTTGTATTGTGTCTCTGGTTGTGTGTCTGCTTGTGTTTCTGGTTGTGTCTCTGGTTGTGTGTCTGCTTGTGTCTGCTTGTGTCTCTGCTTGTGTCTCTGCTTGTGTCTCTGGTTGTGTCTCTGGTTGTGTCTCTGATTGTGTCTCTGCTTGTGTCTCTGATTGTGTCTCTGATTGTGTCTCTGCTTGTGTCTCTGGTTGTGTCTCTGATTGTGTCTCTGGTTGTGTCTCTGATTGTGTCTCTGGTTGTGTCTGCTTGTGTCTCTGCTTGTGTCTCTGCTTGTGTCTCTGATTGTGTCCCTGCTTGTGTCTGCTTGTGTCTCTGATTGTGTCTCTGGTTGTGTCTCTGATTGTGTCTCTGATTGTGTCTCTGGTTGTGTCTGCTTGTGTCTCTGATTGTGTCTCTGCTTGTGTCTCTGCTTGTGTCTCTGCTTGTGTCTCTGATTGTGTCTCTGGTTGTGTCTGATTGTGTCTCTGGTTGTGTCTGCTTGTGTCTCTGATTGTGTCTCTGCTTGTGTCTCTGATTGTGTCTCTGCTTGTGTCTGCTTGTGTCTCTGGTTGTGTCTGCTTGTGTCTCTGGTTGTGTCTCTGATTGTGTCTCTGGTTGTGTCTCTGATTGTGTCTCTGGTTGTGTCTGCTTGTGTCTCTGATTGTGTCTCTGCTTGTGTCTCTGATTGTGTCTCTGCTTGTGTCTGCTTGTGTCTCTGATTGTGTCTCTGGTTGTGTCTCTGATTGTGTCTCTGATTGTGTCTCTGGTTGTGTCTGCTTGTGTCTCTGATTGTGTCTCTGATTGTGTGTCTGCTTGTGTTTCTGGTTGTGTCTCTGCTTGTGTTTCTGGTTGTATTGTGTCTCTGGTTGTGTGTCTGCTTGTGTTTCTGGTTGTGTCTCTGGTTGTGTGTCTGCTTGTGTCTGCTTGTGTCTCTGGTTGTGTCTCTGGTTGTGTCTCTGGTTGTGTCTCTGGTTGTGTCTCTGATTGTGTCTCTGCTTGTGTCTCTGATTGTGTCTCTGATTGTGTCTCTGCTTGTGTCTCTGGTTGTGTCTCTGATTGTGTCTCTGGTTGTGTCTCTGATTGTGTCTCTGCTTGTGTCTGCTTGTGTCTCTGCTTGTGTCTCTGCTTGTGTCTCTGATTGTGTCTCTGCTTGTGTCTGCTTGTGTCTCTGATTGTGTCTCTGGTTGTGTCTCTGATTGTGTCTCTGATTGTGTCTCTGGTTGTGTCTGCTTGTGTCTCTGATTGTGTCTCTGCTTGTGTCTCTGCTTGTGTCTCTGCTTGTGTCTCTGATTGTGTCTCTGGTTGTGTCTGATTGTGTCTCTGGTTGTGTCTGCTTGTGTCTCTGATTGTGTCTCTGCTTGTGTCTCTGATTGTGTCTCTGCTTGTGTCTGCTTGTGTCTCTGGTTGTGTCTCTGATTGTGTCTCTGGTTGTGTCTCTGATTGTGTCTCTGGTTGTGTCTGCTTGTGTCTCTGATTGTGTCTCTGCTTGTGTCTGCTTGTGTCTGCTTGTGTCTCTGATTGTGTCTCTGCTTGTGTCTCTGATTGTGTCTCTGATTGTGTCTCTGGTTGTGTCTGCTTGTGTCTCTGATTGTGTCTCTGCTTGTGTCTCTGCTTGTGTCTCTGCTTGTGTCTCTGATTGTGTCTGCTTGTGTCTCTGATTGTGTCTCTGGTTGTGTCTCTGGTTGTGTCTGCTTGTGTCTCTGCTTGTGTCTCTGATTGTGTCTCTGCTTGTGTCTCTGATTGTGTCTCTGGTTGTGTCTGCTTGTGTCTCTGATTGTGTCTCTGGTTGTGTCTCTGATTGTGTCTCTGCTTGTGTCTCTGATTGTGTCTCTGCTTGTGTCTCTGATTGTGTCTCTGGTTGTGTCTGCTTGTGTCTCTGATTGTGTCTCTGGTTGTGTCTCTGGTTGTGTCTCTGCTTGTGTCTCTGATTGTGTCTCTGCTTGTGTCTCTGCTTGTGTCTCTGATTGTGTCTCTGATTGTGTCTCTGCTTGTGTCTCTGATTGTGTCTCTGGTTGTGTCTCTGATTGTGTCTCTGCTTGTGTCTCTGATTGTGTCTCTGATTGTGTCTCTGCTTGTGTCTCTGATTGTGTCTCTGGTTGTGTCTGCTTGTGTCTCTGATTGTGTCTCTGGTTGTGTCTCTGGTTGTGTCTGCTTGTGTCTCTGATTGTGTCTCTGGTTGTGTCTCTGCTTGTGTCTCTGCTTGTGTCTCTGATTGTGTCTCTGATTGTGTCTCTGGTTGTGTCTCTGATTGTGTCTCTGCTTGTGTCTCTGCTTGTGTCTCTGATTGTGTCTCTGCTTGTGTCTCTGATTGTGTCTCTGCTTGTTGTCTTTCAGGTGAACCACACCGTGCTCTTGAGCACCTTGGGAGATTCCACCTACAGGTTCGGTACGACGTACGTGGGATCAAAGCAGACGGGACCATCTGACGTAGGCGGCTGTAACGTCACGTTGTATGTGTTGCCGGTGTAGCTGTTACAAGAGGCTGTTTGTTGTGTTCAGTTCTTCCCCGTCATGGTGGGAGACATGGACAACAGCGGCAGCCTGAATGCTCAGGTCATCCACCAGCTCACCAACAGAATACGCTCCAAAGTCGCCTTCCAGGTAGAGCCGTCCTCATCAGTCTGGGCTCAAGAACACGATGGTCTCAGACGGTTTCACGTTTTTGTAGCTGAATGTTGTGATTCTTTGTGGCAGCTGATACTGACATATCAGTATCTGACACGCCTCTCAACCCCACATAAATGAAGACGTCCATAAAACATCGGTTTGACCCAGTTGGAATCTTAAAATTAAAGTTACTGGAAATCAAATAGGGCAGCAGTGTTGAGCAGTACTCAGTGGTACCAACAAGCACCACTAGGGGGGGCTGCAGGCGACGATATCTGACACCTGTTCAGCCTCAAAGGACTGGTGTGTGAGTGACTGTGAGCGTGTGTGTGTGAGTGACTGTGTGTGTGTGTGTGAGTGACTGTGTGTGTGTGTGTGTGACTGTGTGTGAGTGAGTGAGCGTGTGTGTGAGTGAGTGAGTGACTGTGTGTGTGTGTGAGTGACTGTGTGTGTGTGTGAGTGACTGTGTGTGTGTGTGTGTGTGAGTGACTGTGTGAGCGTGTGTGTGTGAGTGACTGTGTGTGTGTGTGTGTGTGTGTGTGACTGTGTGTGTGTGTGTGTGACTGTGTGTGTGTGTGTGTGAGTGAGTGAGCGTGTGTGTGAGTGAGTGAGTGACTGTGTGTGTGTGTGTGAGTGACTGTGTGTGTGTGTGTGTGACTGTGTGTGTGTGTGAGTGACTGTGTGAGCGTGTGTGTGTGAGTGACTGTGTGTGTGTGTGTGTGAGTGAGTGAGTGAGCGTGTGTGTGAGTGAGTGAGTGACTGTGTGTGTGTGTGAGTGACTGTGTGTGTGTGTGAGTGACTGTGTGTGTGTGTGTGAGTGACTGTGTGTGTGTGTGTGTGTGAGTGAGTGAGCGTGTGTGTGAGTGAGTGAGTGACTGTGTGTGTGTGTGAGTGAATGAGTGACTGTGTGTGTGTGTGTGTGTGAGTGACTGTGTGTGTGTGTGTGAGTGAGTGAGCGTGTGTGTGAGTGAGTGAGTGACTGTGTGTGTGTGTGAGTGAATGAGTGACTGTGTGTGTGTGTGTGAGTGACTGTGTGAGCGTGTGTGTGAGTGAGTGACTGTGTGAGCGTGTGTGTGTGTGAGTGACTGTGTGTGAGTGACTGTGTGAGCATGTGTGTGTGTGAGTGACTGTGTGTGTGTGTGAGTGACTGTCTGTGTGTGTGTGTGACTGTGTGTGTGTGTGTGAGTGAGTGAGCGTGTGAGTGACTGTGTGTGTGAGCGTGTGAGTGTGTGTGTGTGAGTGAGTGCGTGTGTGTATGTGTGAGTGACTGTGTGTGTGTGTGTGAGCGTGTGTGTGTGTGTGTGTGTGAGTGACTGTGTGTGAGCGTGTGAGTGTGTGTGTGAGTGAGTGAGTGTGTGTGTGTGTGTGTGTGAGTGACTGTGTGTGTGTGTGTGTGAGCGTGTGTGTGTGAGTGTGTGTGTGTGAGTGACTGTGTGTGTGAGTGACTGTGTGTGTGAGTGTGTGTGTGTGAGTGACTGTGTGTGTGAGCGTGTGTGTGTTAAACTGTGTGTGTGAGTGACTGTGTGTGCGTGTGTGTGTGTGTGTGTGAGCTTTGTTCTTTGGTGGCCGTGTGTGTACCTTCACCTCCCTGTCTGCCCCTCAGACGCATCAGAACAGGTTCATGACCTGGCAGGGCGACGTGGAGTTCAGGGGAGAAGACTTCACCGCCACGGTCACTCTAGGAAACCCCGACGCCCTGGTCGGATCTGGTCCGTCTCCTGTGTGTGTGTGAGTGTGCAGGCCATCGCCGTGGCGACCCCTAACCGCCTGGTTGTCCTGCAGGTATCGTTGTAGCCCACTACCTCCAGTCAGTAACAGCAGCCGTGGCTCTGGGGGGGGGAACTGGTGTACCACCGCAGGCCAGGAGAGGAGGGCTCAGTCACCTCGCTGGTGGGGAGGTACACAGGTAGGGGGGTGAGTGTGTGTGAGGGGGTGAGTGTGTGTGAGGGGGTGAGTGTGTGTGAGGGTGAAACAGTCCTCGTCTGCTGACGCTGCCTGGCGACTCGTCTCCAGGAGCGAACTTCGTCGCCACAATGACGCTGGGCTCGGCGGGTGTTCATGCCTCGTACTACCACAAGGCCAACGAGCAGGTACACCCGCCCCGTCTGCACCACCAACAGCGCACGGCCGGTTGTCTCCAGCCCCTCACCTCCGTCCGCCTGTCCTCTACAGCTGCAGGTCGGCGTGGAGTTTGAAGCCAGCACCCGCATGCAGGACAGCAGCGTGTCGCTGGGATACCAGCTGGACGTTCCCAAAGCTAACTTACAGTTCAAAGGTACACCGCTGCTGTTGTCATGGTGACAGGCACCCAGAGAGGTGACCGTTGTGGGGTGTGAAGGGAGTGGAGGGGTTGAGGTGTGTCCCGGTACTGGGCCGGTCACATGACCCCGCTCTGCCTTGATCTTCCCTTGCTGGTGAAGCGGGAGGTTGGGTCCGTTGCCATGGAGACGTGGGCTGACGTCGGTCTGTTGCAGGGTCCCTGGACAGCAACTGGGTCGTCGGGGCGACGCTGGAGAAGAAGCTGCTGCCGCTGCCGCTCTCGCTGCTCCTCTGCACCTTCCTCAACCACCACAAGAACAAGTTCCAGTGCGGCTTCGGCGTCACCATTGGGTGACGGCGCCTCGGCCCCGCCCCCGGGTTCGACCCCGCCCCCAGCGCCTTGGCCCCGCCCTCCACCTGTTCCACATCAAAGCTCAGTGTTTGAGCAGGAGCCAGTCTGTGTGTTTGATGTGTACGTTAATGGTTTACTGGTGATTGTTGGTCACATGACCTCTGGTTTACGTTGTCTTTTTATTTTCAGTAAATCTGTAAATATAAAGTTGGTTTATTACAACAGCCTCGTTTGTGCTGCTGTTGGTGTCCAGAGGAACGTGTGTGTGTTTGTGTGAGTGTGTGTTTGTGTGAGTGTGTGTGTGTGTGAGAGTGTGTCTGTCTGTGTGTGTGTGTGTCTGTCTGTGTGTTTGTGTGAGTGTGTGTGTGAGAGTGTGTCTGTCTGTGTGTGTGTGTCTATCTGTCTGTGTGTGTGTGTGTGAGTGTATGTGAGTGAGTGAGTGTGTGTGTGTGTGTGTGAGAGAGTGAGAGAGAGAGAGAGAGAGAGAGAGAGATAGACCACGCGAGCCCTGAGGTGGGCTGAAGCAGCTTTATTAGCTGGGGGGGGCGAGCCCCAGCGTGGTCCTGCGGGTGAAGGCGTCCCACAGGGCGCTCAGCTGGGCCTGCAGCTGCTCCCCGGAGGGGGCCAGGCTCTGCTGGACCTCCTGGACCTTCTGGGTCAGCTGGCTCTCGAAGCTCTGGGCGAGGGGCACCAGGCGGCTCTGGAAGTCCTCCAGGCTCTGCTCCACCTTCTGCCTCAGCTCCTCGGTGTGGGGGACCACCTGGGCCCTCAGCTCCTGGCTCTTCTGCAGCAGGGCGGCCCCCAGGGCCCCGGGGCCCCCCCCCTCCGTCTTCAGCTGCTCCAGCTGCGTCTGGAACCGGACCAGCGCGTCCGAGTACGGCTGCAGGTCGGCGCTGGCGGCGCTCAGCTCGTCCTCCAGGCGCGTCTTCAGAAGCTCCGCCTCCTGGGACACCCTCCTCATCAGGTCCTCGGCGAGGGGCGTCGCCCGCGCCTGCAGCGCCGCCACGTACTGGCGGACCGCCTCGCCGCTCTCAGAGATCTTTGTGCTGGAGCAGAAGAAGGCCGTGAGACCCCGGCCCCCCTCAGCCCCCCCAGACCCTCAATCAATCAATCAATCAATCAATCAATCAATCAATCAATCAGTCTTTGTTTATACAGCATCTTTTACAATCAAACAAGGCGCTTTACAGAATCCCAGGACCTAACCCCAGACAAGCAACCTCAGCCCCCCCCTTGGCTCCCCCCACCCCCCCAGCCCCCCTTGGCCCCCCTGGCCCCCCCAGCCCCCCTTGGCCCCCCCCTTACTTCACTTCCTGTCCCAGCGCAGACTGTTTGATCTGCGTCAGCGACTCCTCGGCCGTCAGCGTCGCCCGGCCCACGTAGTCCCAGAAGGCCTCCTTCACCACCTCCAGGTCACTCTTGGGGGGCTCGCGCCACAGCACGTTGGCGTTGCAGCCTGTGGGGAGAAGGCCTTTAACCTCTGACCTCTGACCTCAAAGACAGGTCGGCGTGTTTCGGCCAGTCTCACCGGCGAACGCGGCCAGGACGAGGACGGCGAGAAGCTTCATGTCTGAGCGGAGGAGGGCGAGCGGGAGGCGGCGAGCAGCTTTTATAGCGGCGGGGGGGTAAAGTCCTCCTGCTGCTGCCCTGCTGGAGACACCCCTGCCCCCCAGGCGGCCACGTCACGCCTCACCTGGGCCCCGCCCGCCTGCACAGCTGGAAACAGCTGGAGGCCTGTTTACATCTAATCAAAACTGACCTTTGACCCCTGAGGCGAGGTGGCCCTCAGCAGGCCCTCAGGAGCTCGTTGTGTACTCAGAACATCAGCTGGTCTTCAGCTGTCCGATGGTGAACCCACACACCACATCTGGAACAGCTGGGAGCCCCCCTGGCTGGAGAACATCAGCCGGGGGGCTCCATGTGACCTTGAGGGAGGGGAGGGGGGAGGGGGGAGGGGGGGAGGAAGGTAGGGGGGAGGACGCTAGGGGGGAGGAGGGTAGGGGGGAAGGGAGGTAGGGTGACCTTGACCACGACTACAAAGCTGAGGCTGTCTGATGACCTCACGATGATGATGTCATCAGTTGTGATGATGATGTCATCAGTTGTGATGATGATGTCATCACCGTGATGATGATGTCATCAGTTGTGATGATGACGTCATCACAGCCATGATCACGGGGTGATGTGGAGCAGGTGACAGCACGCTGGACTTTACACCACTCAGCGGTGTATTTACACTCCGAGGGTCCGGGTCGGAGGGACAGACGTTCCAGATGTTCTCAGCAGCAGCCATGAAGCTCCTCGTGGTTCTCGTCTTCACCGCTTTCGCTGGTAAGATTTAATTCTGCTCAAATCTCCTGAATAATTGACATCAACAAGAGGACGTTGTGTTTCTTCAGCTGCTTCTGAGGCTGCGGTTGCCGACAAGTCTCTGAAGAAGATGAGAGAGTCTGAGCTGGGGCAGGAAGTCAAGTAAGACGGACGTCCGGGAGCTGAAGAGCTTCTCCGGGCTGAGCCAACTACTCTTCTGGGTCTCTCTGCAGGACCTTCATCACCGGGACAGCCGAGGCCTTCAACACGTTCACCAGCACTCTGCTCACACAGGTCGCTCCGATCTCTCAGGACCTCCTGTCGAAGGTCTCACAAGAGACCGAGCGTCTGAAGACCCGTCTGGAGGCAGATGTGGGTGCTGGTGGTGTGGACCCTGAGGGGCTGACCTCTGTCCTGCAGAAGAGTCAGGAGCTGAAGGAGCAACTGCAGGAGAACTTAAATGAGCTGCAGGCCCAGATGGTTCCTTACACGGAGGAGATGAAGGACAAGATGGAGCAGAGTCTTCAGGAGTTTCAGGTGCAGATGGCCACGATGGCTCAGAGCTTTGAGAGCCAGCTGAACCAGAAGAGCCAGGAGATCCAGCAGAACCTGGCTCCATACAGAGAAGAGCTGAGGACCTGGCTGGACACTGATGCACAGAACCTGGAGAAGCAGCTGACGGAGCTGTGGAGGTCCTTCACTAAGTTTGTTCAATAATGGAGCTGAAGGTCCCTGACTGAACCTTCACTGGGTTTAGTGCCGTTCTTCAGGTCCTGAGGGACCTGAGTTACTTCTGCTGTTACTGATCATAACTGGAGACCTTCAGACCCTCTGATGGAGCTCCTGGAGCTGGCAAATGTTCTCAATAAAAGACGAGTGACCACGGCCGTCTGATGTCTCTGTTGTCCTCAGCAGACCTGATGACCTGTGTGTGTGTGTGTGTGTGTGTGTGTGTGTGTGTGTGTGCGTGCGTGCGTGCGTGCGTGCGTGTGTGCGTGTGCGTGCATTTGTGCTTTTTGTGTTTCTCACTAGTGAAGAAAAATAAATGAATCTTTCTGAAGGATCAACAGAACCAGAACATTGTGTGTGAGCTGGTGGAGGTGGAGGTGGAGGTGTAGTGACCTACAGAGATGAGAAGAGGGGAGGTGTTCAGCTGGGTGGAGGTGCCCTTAAAGGGGCCTGAGGGATGCAAGAAGGGACACTTGGATTCTGGGTTACACGGTAGCGTACTGGTGTGCTAAACCACTGGACGTACCGCTTGTTCTTTACCGCACCTCCATGGTGTAGTGGTAGGTGGAGGTATAGTTGTAGGTGTAGTTGTAGATGTAGTGGTAGTTGTAGGTGTATTTATAGGTGTAGATGTAGTTATAGGTATAGTGGGAGGTGTAGTTGTAGTCAAAGGTGTAGTTATAGGTGTAGTCAAAGGTGGAGGTAAAATCGTATGTGTAGTTGTAGGTGTAGTTATAGGTGTAGTTATAGTGGTAGGTGTAGTTATAATTGTAGTTATAGGTGTAGTTGTAGTGGTAGGTGTAGTTATAATTGTAGTTATAGGTGTAGTTATAGGTGTAGTTGTAGTCAAAGGTGTAGGTGTAGTTATAGGTGTAGTCAAAGGTGGTGTAGTTGTAGGTGTAGTGGTAGGTGGAGGTAAAGTCGTATGTGTAGTTGTAGGTGTAGTTGTATGCTATAGTGGTTGGTGTAGTGATAGGTGTAGGGGTAGTTATAGTTGTAGTCATAGGTGTAGGTGTAGTTATAGGTGTAGTCAAAGGTGGAGTCGTAGTTATAGGTGTAGTGGTAGGTGGAGGTAAAGTCATATGTGTAGTTGTAGGTGTAGTCGTAGTGGTAGGTGTAGTTATAATTGTAGTAGTAGGTGTAGTTATAGGAGTAGTTGTAGTTATAGGTGTAGTAGTAGGTGTAGTTATAGGTGTAGTCATAGGAGTAGTTATAGGTGTAGCTGTAGTCAAAGATGTAGGTGTAGTTATAGGTGTAGTGGTATGTGTAGTCGTAGTTATAGGTGTAGTGGTAGGTGGAAGTGTAGGTGTAGCTGCTGATGCATGTGAATGTCTGGACAACAACGTGCTGCCTCAGTGACCTTCGGTCTGTGTGTTGTCTCACTATCAGCAGGGCTGTGAGCTCATGTGACACCTTGATTGTCCAGGAGACAGACGTGTCTTTGAAGAGTCCCCCTGTTAGTCTGGTGACATCAGGCCTGAAGTCCACGTTGTCCCAGTCCTCATGTCTCCTCATGTCTCCTCATGTCTCCTCATGTGTCCTCATGTCTCCTCATGTGTCCTCATGTGTCCTCTCAGCCTGTGACGTGGAGCCCAAACCACACAGAGCAATAAAGTGACGACAGTTGAGCTGAGCAGGGACCTTCGGACACGGGTCACAGTCGCCTCACAACATGGCGGCTGAAGCCTATAAATACAGACGGAGGCTCAGACACACACCTCCAGATGACCATCGTCCAGGTGAGTGTTGACCCTCGTCCAGTCATGTGTGGACCCTCCTGGATGTGTCGTTAACAACCTCTGGGCTGATCTTCCAGGTTCCTGCCATCATGAGGGCCTTCACACTTTTCTTGGTGCTCGCTGTCTCAGGTGGGTTTCACGTTGTAGTCCGTTCACCTTCTGGTGGACTGTCGGCGTCCTCGTCACCGTTCTGTCGCCTGTATCCTGGTCTGAACTTTAATCTAATGTTTAGTTTATTGTTCTCTTTTGGACAAAACACACAGTTAGAAGATGATACAGTTGTAACACTGTTACAGTTAAAACACCATTACAGTTGTAACACTCTGGATTTAATTATAACACTGTACAACACTGTTCTAGCTGTAACACTGTTGTTTAGTGGTTTAGTTCTAACACTGTACACCGTACAACACTGTATAATGCTATACAACACTGTATAATGGTGTACAACACCGTACAACACTGTATAACATCGTACAACACTGTACAACACTGTATAACATCGTACAACACTGTATAATGCTGTATAACTCCAGGAGTGACCTCTTGCTGGTGCTAAGTTCCTCCAGAGCTGCAGCTTCAGTCTCTGATTAGTTTGTGGTCGCAGTAGCGGTGACACGGTGGTTTAAGGTTCCTTCACTTGGTCCCTCCACAGGCTGCAGTGCGCGAAGTGTCCTGGAGCAGAAGAACCGATGGGAGGTGATGGTGGACCAGTTCAACAGCTACTTCACAGACCTGAACCTGAAGGCCGGTGAAGTGGTCCAGGACCTCAGGAGCTCCCAGATCAGCAGAGAACTGGAGTGAGTGGTTTGTGACAGTGACAGGCCGGCTGATGGTGACCACCCTAACCTGTGCCTGGTCCACCAGCACCCTGATCCAGGACAGCATGTCTGAGCTCAGCCTGTACAGCGATGACCTGCAGACCAAGCTGGCCCCCTACACCCAGGACGCTGCTGAGACTCTGGCCAAAGACCTGCACAAGATGTCGGCTAAACTGGGGCTGCACATGAGCGAGGCCAAGGAGCAGATGGAGAAGTACAGCAGCGAGCTGCAGACCATGATGGAGCAGAACGCTGACGACGTCAGGGCCCGGGTCAGCGCCTACACCCGCAAAATGAAGAAACGCCTCACCAAGGACACCCAGGAGATCAAAAGGTGGGGCACCTGAGGAGCCTCCTCCTCCAGGCCCTCAGTCTCTCTTACAGCGGGTTGAGCATCTGGAACAGAAGCGTTGGTCCAGCTGGTTCTGCAGATGTTGACCGATGACTCTGATGACCTTAGATGTTCCTTCTGTCCATGTCCGTCACTTATCAGCCTCCACGTGGACGACGGCTGGTGTTTGATGTTAATCTTCATCTCACCAGGGTCTGACATAAAGGAGGAGGTTCACGTGTAACTCTGGTGTTCTCTGACTCCACACCTGAGTGTCCAGAATCTGAGCCTCCTTCTGCTCACCTCCTCTCCAGACACGTGGCCGAGTACCTGGAGGAGCTCCAGACCCGCACCTCCGACAACGTGGAGGACGTGAGGGCCCGCTTCGGCCCCTACTTCAGCCAGGTCCAGGACAACGCCCAGGCCAAGATCACCACCCTGAACGAGCTGCTCCGGTCCCAGATGGACAGCGTGAGTACGTCCATCCAGAACACCGCTGAGAGCCTGAAGCAGGGCTTCGACAGGACCACCGAGGACCTGCGCTCCACCCTGGAGGACAAGATGGAGGAGCTTCAGGCCTGGTTCCAGCCTTACGTCTCTATGTTCACCCTGTAAGCCTGGAGATGAACCAATAAACAGCTGCTGTATCTGGGCTCAAGTGTTCACTTTATCATCATTAGAGTGGATCAATAGGATATTATTATCATTACTATTATTACTATATCTTTATTATCGCTATTATTATTATTATTATCATTATTATTATTATTATTACTATAATTACTATATCTTTATTATCATTATTATTATTATTACCATTATTGTTATCATGATTATTATTACTATATCTTTATTATCACTATTATTATTATTACCATTATTATTATTACTATCATTACTATATCTTTATTATCATTATTATTATTATTATCATTATTATTATCATTATTATTATTATTACCATTATTATTATCATTATTATTATATTATATCCACCACTTATTGTTAAAGTTACTAATGATCTTCTCATAGCTTCAGATCATGGACTGGTCTCTATGCTGGTTCTGCTGGACCTCAGTGCTGCTTTTGATACAGTTGATCACAGCATCCTGTTACAGAGACTGGAACATGTGGTTGGGATTAAAGGGACAGCACTAGACTGGTTTAGATCATATTTATCTGATAGATACCAGTTTGCTCTTGTCCATGGTGTTCCCTCTTCATACAGTAGGGTTAGCCACGGAGTCCCTCAAGGTTCTGTACTTGGACCAATCCTCTTCAACTTGTACATGCTTCCCTTAGGGAACATTATTCAGCAGCATGGGATACATTTTCATTGTTATGCTGATGACACTCAGCTTTATTTATCTATGAAACCAGAAGAGACAGAGAAGTTAGTGAAGCTCCAGACCTGTCTTGAGGACATAAAGTCCTGGATGTCTTCAAATGTCCTCCTCCTCAACCCAGGAAAAACTGAGGTCATGGTGTTTGGTCCTAAACCTCTCAGGGATAGGTTAGATCACATTATCACTCTAGATGGTATCTCCTTTGAAACTAGTCTGTCTGTGAGGAATCTAGGAGTAACTTTTGATCAGAATCTCTCCTTTAACTCACACATCAAATTAGTCTGTAGAAGTGCCTTTGTTCACCTGAGGAACATCACAAAGATCAGGAAGTGTTGCAGCATGATGCTGAATAGTTAGTCCATGCTTTTGTTACCTCCAGGCTGGACTATTGTAATTCTTTATTATCAGGGTGCCCAAACAACTCTTTAAGAAGCCTCCAGGTGATCCAAACTGCTGCAGCCAGAGTTCTGACAGGTATTGACCAAAGAGATCACATAACTCCTGTACTGGCGTCTCTTCATTGGCTGCCCGTTAAATTCAGAATCATTTTTAAAACCCTCCTCTTGACCTATAAGGTCCTCAGAGGCCTAGCTCCATCCTACCTGGAGGAGCTAGTGATACCTTACCAGCCCAATAGACCGCTCCGCTCTCAGAACGCTGGTCTACTTGTGGTTCCCAGAGTCTTTGGGAGTAGATTGGGGGGCCGAGCATTTAGCTACCAGGCCCCCCTGCTATGGAACCAGCTCCCTGTCCTGGTACGGGAGGCTGACTCCACCTCTACTTTTAAGACCAGACTTAAAACCTACCTCTTTGATAAAGCTTATTGTTACTAACCTTGTAGTTCAGTTACTATCATAGACAGACTAATGATCATACTTAGGGGGTCGTCTAATCACTAGGTTAAGATACTAGTTATGCTGCTATAGGATCACCAGGTTAAGATACTAGTTATGCTGCTATAGGATCACTAGGTTAAGATACTAGTTATGCTGCTATAGGATCACTAGGTTAAGATACTAGTTATGCTGCTATAGGATCACTAGGTTAAGATACTAGTTATGCTGCTATAGGATCACTAGGTTAAGATACTAGTTATGCTGCTATAGGATCACTAGGTTAAGATACTAGTTATGCTGCTATAGGATCACTAGGTTAAGATACTAGTTATGCTGCTATAGGATCACTAGGTTAAGAGACTAGTTATGCTGCTATAGGATCACTAGGTTAAGATACTAGTTATGCTGCTATAGGATCACTAGGTTAAGAGACTAGTTATGCTGCTATAGGATCACTAGGTTAAGATACTAGTTATGCTGCTATAGGATCACCAGGTTAAGATACTAGTTATGCTGCTATAGGATCACCAGGTTAAGATACTAGTTATGCTGCTATAGGATCACTAGGTTAAGATACTAGTTATGCTGCTATAGGATCACTAGGTTAAGATACTAGTTATGCTGCTATAGGATCACTAGGTTAAGATACTAGTTATGCTGCTATAGGATCACCAGGTTAAGATACTAGTTATGCTGCTATAGGATCACTAGGTTAAGATACTAGTTATGCTGCTATAGGATCACCAGGTTAAGATACTAGTTATGCTGCTATAGGATCACCAGGTTAAGATACTAGTTATGCTGCTATAGGATCACTAGGTTAAGATACTAGTTATGCTGCTATAGGATCACTAGGTTAAGATACTAGTTATGCTGCTATAGGATCACCAGGTTAAGATACTAGTTATGCTGCTATAGGATCACCAGGTTAAGATACTAGTTATGCTGCTATAGGATGACTAGGTTAAGATACTAGTTATGCTGCTATAGGATCACTAGGTTAAGATACTAGTTATGCTGCTATAGGATCACTAGGTTAAGATACTAGTTATGCTGCTATAGGATCACCAGGTTAAGATACTAGTTATGCTGCTATAGGATCACTAGGTTAAGATACTAGTTATGCTGCTATAGGATCACTAGGTTAAGATACTAGTTATGCTGCTATAGGATCACTAGGTTAAGATACTAGTTATGCTGCTATAGGATCACTAGGTTAAGATACTAGTTATGCTGCTATAGGATCACCAGGTTAAGATACTAGTTATGCTGCTATAGGATCACTAGGTTAAGATACTAGTTATGCTGCTATAGGATCACCAGGTTAAGATACTAGTTATGCTGCTATAGGCCGAGGCTGAGGGTCCAGAAACATGATCACCTGACAGGCCTCTGTCACCACACTGGTCATGGTTTGGTTTCCTCTCCTCTCCTACCTGTTCTACCCTCTACCTGTTCTATCCTCTACCTGTCCTCCCTCTCCTCTCCTCCTCCTCTCTCTACCCATCTGTCCATCATCAGGAGGGTCCCCCTACATGAGCCTGGTCCTGCTCAAGGTTTCTTCCTGTTAAAGGGGAGTGTTTCCTTGTTACTGTTGCTTATCTGGGGTTAGGTCCTGGGATCCTGGAAAGGCCTTGAAACTATTTTGATTGTAAAGGACGCTGTATCAATAAAGATTGATTGATTGATTGATTGATATTATATTATGACCCTTAGATCATCATTTGTTCCTCAGAAACATAAAATCAGTTCAATCAATCTGTTATTTAAACCACAATTCCCTCTTAATAAAAGATACTGGTTCAAACCATGACTGGGATTACTGGGAGCATATGAGACTGGGATTACTGGGACCATATGAGACTGGGATTACTGGGACCATATGAGACTGGGATTACTGGGACTGGGTTGGGATCAGATGAGGCCACAGAGGACCAGAGCTGGTCTCCATGGAGACCATCACCATCAATGGTCACTGGTCCACATCTGTCCTCCAGCTGTGCAGACAGAGGTTCTCAAGGTTAGATAACAGCAGGTCTCCACCAGCCTCCACCTCCACCAGCCTCCATCAGCCTCCACCTCCATCAGCCTCCACCTCCACCAGCCTCCATCAGCCTCCACCTCCACCAGCCTCCATCAGCCTCCACCTCCACCAGCCTCCACCTCCACCAGCCTCCATCAGCCTCCACCTCCACCAGCCTCCACCTCCATCAGCCTCCACCTCCACCAGCCTCCACCTCCATCAGCCTCCACCAGCCTCCACCTCCACCAGCCTCCACCTCCACCAGCCTCCACCAGCCTCCATCAGCCTCCACCTCCATCAGCCTCCACCAGCCTCCACCTCCACCTCCACCAGCCTCCACCAGCCTCCATCAGCCTCCACCTCCACCAGCCTCCACCTCCATCAGCCTCCACCTCCATCAGCCTCCACCAGCCTCCACCTCCATCAGCCTCCATCAGCCTCCACCAGCCTCCACCTCCACCAGCCTCCACCTCCACCAGCCTCCACCAGCCTCCACCTCCACCAGCCTCCATCAGCCTCCACCTCCACCAGCCTCCACCTCCATCAGCCTCCACCAGCCTCCACCTCCACCAGCCTCCACCTCCACCAGCCTCCACCTCCATCAGCCTCCATCAGCATCCACCAGCCTCCACCTCCATCAGCCTCCACCAGCCTCCACCAGCCTCCACCTCCACCAGCCTCCATCAGCCTCCATCAGCCTCCACCTCCACCAGCCTCCACCTCCATCAGCCTCCATCAGCCTCCACCAGCCTCCATCAGCCTCCATCAGCCTCCACCAGCCTCCACCTCCATCAGCCTCCATCAGCCTCCACCTCCACCAGCCTCCACCTCCATCAGCCTCCACCAGCCTCCACCTCCATCAGCCTCCACCAGCCTCCACCTCCACCAGCCTCCATCAGCCTCCACCTCCATCAGCCTCCACCAGCCTCCACCTCCACCAGCCTCCACCAGCCTCCACCTCCACCAGCCTCCATCAGCCTCCACCTCCACCAGCCTCCACCTCCACCAGCCTCCACCTCCATCAGCCTCCACCTCCACCAGCCTCCATCAGCCTCCACCTCCACCAGCCTCCATCAGCCTCCACCTCCACCAGCCTCCACCTCCATCAGCCTCCACCTCCACCAGCCTCCACTCCATCAGCCTCCACCTCCACCAGCCTCCATCAGCCTCCACCTCCACCAGCCTCCACCTCCACCAGCCTCCACCTCCATCAGCCTCCACCTCCACCAGCCTCCATCAGCCTCCACCTCCATCAGCCTCCACCTCTTTGTGTCAATTCGTGTCCATTTTGTCTCAATTCGTGTCCATTTTGTGTCAATTCGTGTCCATTTTGTGTCAATTCGTGTCCATTTTGTGTCAATTCGTGTCCATTTTGTGTCAATTCGTGTCCATTTTGTCTCAATTCGTGTCCATTTTGTCTCAATTCGTGTCCATTTTGTCTCAATTCGTGTCCAATGTCTCTATTTGTGTCCATTTTGTCCATTTTGTCCTCAGGTGAAGCTGAGCAGCACGTGAAGCTACGGCGCGGTGAAACCGCACTTGAAAGCGGTGCGTTTCATCTGTCCAATCATATGTCCTTCCTGAGAGTCACCAGCCAATCAGCGAGGGCGAACCCGCCCCTTAGGCAGGCGCTGCTGGATGGAGTGTTTTGCTGGTAGCAGCATGCTAACAGACATCATGTTTCTGTCTTTTCTGTCTTTTCTCTGATTCCTGGTCTCCGTCGTGATGAGTAACCCGTGTCGAGAGGTCATCACCCTCCAGCTGGGACATTACTCCAACTTCGTGGGGGCTCACTGGTGGAACCTGCAGGTGAGAATGTGTACCTAGCGGGTTAGCTTAGCATGAGTGGACAAAGTGGACTGTTTCAGAAAAAAGGGCGAAAAAGGATATAAATATGGTATAAATGACCTAAATATGACCTAAGTAACGTCTAAGTGATCTGAATAAGGTCTAAATAGCATTTAAATGACCGAAAAAGGTCTAAAAAAAGATCTAAATGTCATTTAAAGGAGCTAAATCAGCCCTAACTGTGACCTGAACACGTCTGACCCAGATGTGGAGGCTACAGACTAACATCTGGACCACGACCCAGACTAACGTCTGGACCACGACCCAGACTAACGTCTGGACCACGACCCAGACTAACGTCTTGACCACGACCCAGACTAACGTCTGGACCACGACCCAGACTAACGTCAGGACCACGACCCAGACTAACGTCAGGACCACGACCCAGACTAACGTCAGGACCACGACCCAGACTAACGTCTGGACCACGACCCAGACTAACGTCTTGACCACGACCCAGACTAACGTCTGGACCACGACCCAGACTAACGTCAGGACGAAACTAACGTCAGGACCACGACCCAGACTAACGTCAGGACCACGACCCAGACTAACGTCTGGACCACGACCCAGACTAACGTCTTGACCCAGACTAACGTCTTGACCACGACCCAGACTAACGTCTGGACCCACAGACCCAGACTAACGTCTGGACCACGACCCAGACTAACGTCTGGACCACGACCCAGACTAACGTCTGGACCACGACCCAGACTAACGTCTTGACCACGACCCAGACTAACGTCTGGACCACGACCCAGACTAACGTCAGGACCACGACCCAGACTAACGTCAGGACAACGACCCAGACCCAGACTAACGTCAGGACCACGACCCAGACTAACGTCAGGACCACGACCCAGACTCCACACTAACGTCTGGACCACGACCCAGACTAACGTCTGGACCACGACCCAGACCTCCCCAGACTAACGTCTTGACCCACGACCCAGACTAACGTCTTGACCACGACCCAGACTAACGTCTGGACCCACGACCCAGACTAACGTCTTGACCACGACCCAGACTAACGTCAGGACCACGACCCAGACTAACGTCAGGACCCAGACAACGTCTGGACCCAGACTAACGCGTCTGACCACGACCCAGACTAACGTCAGGACCACGACCCAGACTAACGTCTGGACCCAACGACCCAGACTAACGTCTTGACCACGACCCAGACTAACGTCTTGACCACGACCCAGACTAACGTCTGGACCCAGACTAACGTCTGACCACGACCCAGACTAACCAGACTAACGTCTGGACCACGACCCAGACTAACGTCAGGACCACGACCCAGACTAACGTCTGGACCACGACCCAGACTAACGTCTTGGACCACGACCCAGACTAACGTCATGACCCAGACTAACGTCTGGACCACGACCCAGACTAACGTCAGGACCACGACCCAGACTAACGTCAGGACCACGACCCAGACTAACGTCTGGACCACGACCCAGACTAACGTCTGGACCACGACCCAGACTAACGTCAGGACCACGACCCAGACTAACGTCAGGACCCAGACAACGTCTGACCACGACCCAGACTAACGTCAGGACCCAGACTAACGTCTGGACCACGACCCAGACTAACGTCTTGACCACGACCCAGACTAACGTCTGGACCCCAGACTAACGTCAGACCCAGACTCACCAACGCACCAGACCCACGACCCAGACTAACGTCTGGACCACGACCCAGACTAACGTCTGGACCCAGACCACGTCTGACCCAGACTAACGTCTTGACCACGACCCAGACTAACGTCTGGACCACGACCCAGACTAACGTCTGGACCACGACCCAGACTAACGTCTGGACCACGACCCAGACTAACGTCTTGACCACGACCCAGACTAACGTCTGGACCACGACCCAGACCACGACCCAGACTAACGTCTGGACCCACCCAGCACCAACCCAGACTAACGTGACCACGACCCAGACTAACGTCTTGACCACGACCCAGACTAACGTCAGGACCACGACCCAGACTAACGTCTGGACCACGACCCAGACTAACGTCTTGACCACGACCCAGACTAACGTCTGGACCACGACCCAGACTAACGTCTTGACCACGACCCAGACTAACGTCTGGACCCACCCAGACTAACGTCAAACCCGACCCAGACTAACGTCTGGACCACGACCCAGACTAACGTCTGGACCACGACCCAGACTAACGTCAGGACCACGACCCAGACTAACGTCTGGACCACGACCCAGACTAACGTCAGGACCACGACCCAGACTAACGTCTGGACCACGACCCAGACTAACGTCTTGACCACGACCCAGACTAACGTCTGGACCACGACCCAGACTAACGTCTGGACCACGACCCAGACTAACGTCAGGACCCAGACTAACGTCTGGACCACGACCCAGACTAACGTCTGGACCCAGACACCAGGACCACCGACCCAGACCAACGTCTGGACCACGACCCAGACTAACGTCTTGACCACGACCCAGACTAACGTCAGGACCACGACCCAGACTAACGTCTGGACCACGACCCAGACTAACGTCTGGACCACGACCCAGACTAACGTCCCAGACTACTCCCACGACCCAGACTAACGCCTGGACCACGACCCAGACTAACGCCTGACCAACCTCCCCACCCAGACTAACGTCAGACCCCAGACTAACGTCTGACCACGACCCAGACTAACGTCTGGACCACGTCTGGACCACGACCCAGACTAACGTCTGGACCACGCCAACTCCAGACTAACGTCTTGACCACGACCCAGACTAAGTCGGACCCCCAGCCCCCCAACTAACGTCTTGACCAGACTAACGTCTGGACCACGACCCAGACTAACGTCTGGACCACGACCCAGACTAACGTCTTGACCACGACCCAGACTAACGTCTGGACCACGACCCAGACTAACGTCTGGACCACCACCCAGACTAACGTCAGGACCACGACCCAGACTAACGTCTGGACCACGACCCAGACTAACGTCAGGACCACGACCCAGACTAACGTCAGGACCACGACCCAGACTAACGTCTTGACCACGACCCAGACTAACGTCTGGACCACGACCCAGACTAACGTCAGGACCACGACCCAGGCTAACGTCAGGACCACGACCCAGACTAACGTCTTGACCACGACCCAGACTAACGTCTGGACCACGACCCAGACTAACGTCAGGACCACGACCCAGACCAACGGCAGGACCACGACCCAGACCAACGTCAGGACCACGACCCAGACTAACGTCAGGACCACGACCCAGACTAACGTCTTGACCACGACCCAGACTAACGTCAGGACCACGACCCAGACTAACGTCAGGACCACGACCCAGACTAACGTCAGGACCACGACCCAGACTAACGTCTTGACCACGACCCAGACCAACGTCAGGACCACGACCCAGACCAACGTCAGGACCACGACCCAGACCAACGTCTGGACCACGACCCAGACTAACGTCTGGACCCTGCTGGTCCTCCAGGACTCTCTGGTGCTGGTCCTGTTGATGACGGGGGGTTACCGTGGTTACGGTGTGAGTGTCCTCTCCTGGTGTCTCCCCAGGACGCGTCCCTCTCCTACGATCCAGATGTTCCTCCGGGGGACGTCCAGAGCGATGTCCTGTTCCGTGAGGGACAGACGCTGGGGGGACAGGTCACCTACACACCCCGCCTCATCGCCATGGACGTCAAAGGTCGGCAAAAGATCTTCTGTCACGTGGTTCATGTCAGGGGACAGATGTTCCGCTAAGGACCTTCACATCTGGAGGACTTCCCCTGAACAGGAAGTCTGCGGACGCTGAGGCAGGAAGGGAGCCTGTACGACCCCGGCAAGGACACTTCAGCTGTCACATGGTACAGACCCCCGGGGGACGGTGGAGGCCTTCGGGGTGGAGGTGACCCTTGTGCTCCTCTGACAGGGAGGGGAGCCTCATGATGCACAAGCAGAGCCCCCCCACCAAGAACTCCTTCCTGGAAGACCTGGACAGGTTAGAGGTGAGTGGACATGAAGGTCCATCTTAGGAGGACATGAAGGTCCATCTTAGGAGGACATGAAGGTCCATCTTAGGAGGACATGAAGGTCCAGTTTAGGAGGACATGAAGGTCCAGTTTAGGAGGACATGAAGGTCCATCTTAGGAGGACATGAAGGTCCAGTTTAGGAGGACATGAAGGTCCATCTTAGGAGGACATGAAGGTCCATCTTAGGAGGACATGAAGGTCCAGTTTAGGAGGACATGAAGGTCCAGTCTAGGAGGACATGAAGGTCCATCTTAGGAGGACATGGTCCAGGTTGTGTGGTGTGTTCAGCCTCAGTTGTGTCTTCATCCTCAGAGGGAGCAGACCCTGGCTGAGGCCGGCCTGTACCAGCCCCCCCCTCAATACTCAGGTAAAGGTCCAGGCTCCTCCCACCACCACCACCTCCATCATCATCTACCCCCCCCAGCAGGTTCCTTCCTGGAGCCCCCCCCCAGCCGTCCTGCTCCCCTGGCTGGTGTCTACAACCTGGAGGGCAGCGTGAAGGTCTGGTCCGACTTCCTGAGGCTGCACCTGCACCCTCGCTCCATCTCTGTTCTCCACCAGTACAACCACCAGGGGTGAGGCTACAGCCGCCACCTCCACCTGTAGTTCAGTCAGACCTCTGGGGAGGACACCACCACCACAACGAGGACGACGACAAAGACAGCAACAACACAACAAAGATGAGGACGAGGACAACCACAACAATGACGACCAGCAACAACATGACAACTATAACAAAAACAACAACAACACAGCAACAGCACAAAAACAACAATAACAGCAACAACACAAGAACAAAACAGAAACAACACAAGAACAAAACAGAAACAACACAAGAACAGCAAGAACAGCAACAATACAACACAACCTACAAAACAACAACCACTACAAACGGCATCAGCAAGAACAACAATACAACACAACAGCAACCACAAACCAACACTAAAACAACACAATAACCACAAGAAAACAACACAACAATGGGAACAACAACAAAACAACCAACAACATAGAGTCAGAAGTCATCCAAAACTTGCCTTTACCTCTTGTGTTCCTCTGGTGTTGCCCTTAGGTTGTGTGTTGAGCTGTGGTTGTGTGTTGACCTGTGGTTGTGTGTTGACCTGTGGTTGTGTGTTGCCCTTAGGTTGTGCGTTGAGCTGTGGTTGTGCGTTGAGCTGTGGTTGTGTGTTGACCTGTGGTTGTGTGTTGAGCTGTGGTTGTGTGTTGAGCTGTGGTTGTGCGTTGAGCTGTGGTTGTGCGTTGAGCTGTGGTTGTGTGTTGAGCTGTGGTTGTGTGTTGACCTGTGGTTGTGCGTTGAGCTGTGGTTGTGCGTTGAGCTGTGGTTGTGTGTTGAGCTGTGGTTGTGTGTTGAGCTGTGGTTGTGTGTTGAGCTGTGGTTGTGCGTTGAGCTGTGGTTGTGCGTCTCCAGGGAGGCCCACCGTCTGGAGGCCTTTGGCCAGGGTGAAGCTCTGCTGGGGGGGTCGGTCCTGGAGGAGCTGGAGGACAAGCTGCACTTCTTTGCTGAAGAGTGTGATTACCTGCAGGTACCATCCTCGGGGGGGGTCCTGCTGCTGGAGGCCTGTGCTGACCCCCCCCTCTGCTCCAGGGCTTCCAGGTTCTGTGTGACCTCTGTGACGGCTTCTCTGGGCTGGGCTCCAAGGTCACAGAGCTGCTGCAGGACTCCTACGGGGGCCGGGGGATCCTGACCTGGGGGCTGGCCCCCGTCAGCTACCCTGATCAGGTGGGTCCTGACCCTGACCTGACCCCCTGACCCTGACCCCCCCCGACCCTGCCCCCCTGTGCAGACCCCGGTGAAGGCCCTGTTCCACCAGCTCAACTGCTCCCTGGGGACGCTCTGACCCTGACCCCCCTGACCCTGACCCCCCCCTGACCCTGACCCCCCCTGACCCTGCCCCCCTGTGCAGACCCCGGTGAAGGCCCTGTTCCACCAGCTCAACTGCTCCCTGGGGACGCTCCACCTGGCCCGCAGCAGCTCCTTCTTCTGCCCCCTGACCCTGCGTGGAGGACTGGACCGAAGGCCGCCCCCCCCCACGGCGTTCCCCCTCCTCACCCATGACGTGAGCGTGCCCTCGTGCGTTGAGGCTGGGGGCGGTGCGCGTGCTGACCGTGTGCCCCCCCCAGCCGCGGCTGTGGTTCCACTCCAGCGCGGTGCTGGCCCTGGCCCTGGACGCCCTCACGCTGCCCTACCGGAGGAGGGACCGCAGCGCCCCCATGTGGCAGCTGGCGGAGACGCTGGCCGTGTCGGGGAGGAAGGTGGCGTTGCCGCGGCGACCGTGGGGAGGCTGCGTTGCCGTGGTAACCACCTGCCTGTCCCGTCCTAGGTGGTGGCGGCCTACGGAGCGCTCCCCTTTCCCATGATGCACGGCTCCTCTCTGCCCGACGCCCTGACGGCCTGCGCCGATGCGTTGCCGTGGAAACCCCTGTCCGCCTGTCCCGAAGGGACGGACGGGCGATGCTACGGTCAACACGTGACCTTGAAAGGGTTTGAAGGTCAAAGGTTGATCAGGTCAGCAGACGTGAGAGAGAGCGCGTGTGTGTGAGTGAGAGTGTGTGTGTGTGTGTGAGTGTGTCTGTGTGTGAGTGTGAGTGTGAGTGAGTGAGAGTGTGTGTGTGTGTGTGAGTGTGTCTGTGTGTGAGTGTGTGTGAGTGTGAGTGAGTGTGAGTGTGTGTCGGAGTGTGTGTGTGAGAGAGTGTGTGTGTCTGTGTGTGTGAGAGTGTAAGTGAGTGTGAGTGAGTGTGTATATTTGAGTGAGTGTGTGTGTGTGGTACAGTGGGAGCAGCGCTGACCTCTTGACCTCTTGTCTCAGCTCTCTCCCCCCAGGCTGTGCCCCCCCTCTCCCTCTCCACACCCTCCTCAGTGGGGAGGACGTGCTGGCGTCCTACATCAGGTCCTTCTACCCTTCCTCTCCCCTGTGAGTCCTCGCCATGACCTGGGGGGGGGGGGTCACGGGCCCCTGGGGGAGGTCACGGGCCCCTGGGTCCTGGTGTGTAACCTGTTGTGTGTGCTCAGAGGTGTGCAGTTGTCGTCGGCCCCCAGTAAGCTGAGCCCCCCCTTCCCTCAGATCTTCAGCCGGAGCCTGAATGGGGGGGGCTTTCTGCAGGCCCAGCAGCCCCCAGCTGAAGGTAAGACCCCCCCCCCAGCTGATGTGACGTCACTGACCCCCCTCTCCGCAGCCCCCCCGGTGTCCTCCGCCCCGGTCCTCACCTCCCTCCAGTCGGGCCCGGCCCTCGGCCCCATGCTGGCCCGTCTTCATGGGGGGGTCAGCTCCCTGGACCTGCGCCGCGTGGCCCCCAGCTTCCTCTCTCAGGGGCCCGAGATGCTGGACTACCAGGAGGCCCTGGAGCAGCTGCGGCTGTTGGCGCGCTGTTACCGTGACGACAGCGGAGGGGTGACGCGCTCGTCCTCAGAGGAGGACGACGACGACTGACAGCCTCTGATGGAGTGATGAAGAGTGTGACGATGAAGAGTGTGACGATGAAGAGTGTGACGATGAAGAGTGTGATGGAGTGATGAAGATGAAGGACAGAATCATGAACGTTTCAACTGTTTTGTAATAAACGCTGTTTAACAGGATGTGAGGTCATGTGTCCCCCTTGTGAGTCAGGTCTGGAGAACGTGTGTGTGTGAGTGAGTGTGTGTGAGTGTGCGTGTGAGTGAGTGAGTGTGAGTGTGAGTGTGTGAGTGCTGTGGGGGGGGTCACCAGTCAGTGAATTGGGGGGGGGCAGACCGGAGCAGAGACGTTCTGGTGGACGAGGGTCTTCCTTTGTCCTCTTCGGACAATAAGCTCCGCCCCCCACGTCTGGGAACCCCGTTGCCATGGCGAGGACTTCAACCACCAGAAGGTCGTCTTCAGAGCAGCTTAATCTCTTCTGGATTATCATAGGACGCCCCCACTAGACCCGCCCCCCCCACAGCTGATTAAACCATCACGGACGAGCCAGGACATGAGGGTTGGGACTGTGTCCCCCCGACCCTGAGCGGGCCCCCCCCCCGGACCCCCCCACTGAAGACCCCAGCAGACGCAGGTACAACAAGCTCTTTATTGAAATAAAAATGAACCCAGAGACGTGAACCTGAACTACACGAACAAAAGCTGCTTATAAAACAGGTCGTCCAGATTCAGACATCCGGAGTAAAAGCCAATGTACATAAAAAAGACTGATGTGGTCTACGGCTACGGGGGTCTGGGGGGGCCAGGTCAGGGGGCGGGGCCAGGTCAGGGGGCGGGGCTCAACTAGGAGCGGGAGCGGGAGCGAGAGCGCGAGGCCGAGCGGGATTTAGAGCGCGACTCTGAGCGGGAGGCGGAGCGGGACCGGGACCGGGCCTTGGCGGGGGAGGGGGACCGGGACTTGGAGTTGGACTTGGACCGGGCCCTGGACTTGGCCTCGTCGGGGGAGCGGGACCGGGAGCGGGACCCCCGCTCCGGCTCGCCCCCCTCGTCGTCGCTCTTGGCGGGCTCGCGGCCCTTGGAGCCGGACTTCCTGGAGTGGTCCTTGACCCCCGACCTGGAGCGTGAGCGTGAGCCGGAGCGGGACCGGGACCGGGACTCGTCCTTCTTGGCCTTGCGCAGGTCCTTCTTGGCCTTCTTGCTCTTGGGGCTGGCGCTGCGGCTGCGCTCCTTCAGCTTGGCCGCCCCGTTGCTGCCCTCCTCCTCCTCCTTCTTGCTCTTCAGCTTGTTCTTCTTGCTGCGGGAGCGGCTGCGGGAGTGGGAGGCGGCCCTGGGGGGGGGAGGCAGAGGGGGGTCAGGGGGGGCAGAGGGGGGTCAGGGGAGGCAGAGGGGGGTCAGGGGGTGCCGGGGGGGCGGGGCCTCACCTGGAGCGGGAGCGGCTGCGGCTGCTGCTCTCGCTGCGGCTGCGACTCTTGCGGGAGCGGCGGTTCCTGGAGCGAGACCTGGGGGAGGGGGGGGGGTGTGAGGGCCTGGGCTGGGGGCGGGGCCTCAGGGCCCCCCCACGGCGCCGGGCCCTCAGGGCCCCCCACGGCGCCGGGCCTCACCTGGAGCGGCTGCGGCTGCGGGAGTAGGAGCGGCGGCGCTTGGCGCCGGGCCGGTCCTCGATGAGGCGGATCTTGCGCCCGTTGACCTCGGTGCCGTCCAGCTTCTCCAGCGCCCGCTTCATGTCCGAGTACTGGCGGAACTCGATCACGCCCTCGTTCTTACGCCCCTTGTGGGTGTCGGCGTACGTCACCTCCCCCGCCTGCCTCATGTAGTCCTGCAACACAGGCGCCGCGGGTGAGCCTGAGGGGGCGTGGCCTCCCGGGGGCGGGGCCTCCCGAGGGCGGGGCCTGGCGCCGCGGCTCCACCCACCTTGAGGTCCTGCCAGCTGCAGCGGCTGGAAAGGTTCTCGACGATGAGCCGGTAGTCGGTGCGGATGGGCGGCCCGTAGCGGTCCCTGCCCCAGCGGCCGTATCCACCTGAGGCGAGGGGGAGAGAGCGTGAGGGCCGAGCAGGGCCGGCGGGCGCACCTACGCTACGCTCACACACTTAACTCTCTGGTCTTGGGAAAGAAAAGAAGGTAAACAAAGACAGAAGAAGCCTAGGTCTGATGCAGCTATCTGCCCTGGCGTTAGCTGGTACAGTACAGTAGTATAAGTACACATCATCAAGTAACAGTACTTACGGTGAACTAAGATTAGCTAGCTAGTACATTTGAGTAGTAAACATGTTGTTGTCAGGCACCTATAGAAGCTGAACCCACATCTCTTCCTAACCCCCATGGCATCCTCACCACCCGGCCTGGGCCTAATGGGAAAAGCGGTCTTCATTCACAATGGCTCCCTTTTTTGGTCAGCCCAGGGGCCCAGAATGGTCAAACCACACTCTTGGAAAGGGGACACCATGGCCAGCAATAGGGGCAGGCAGTCAGCAAAGGACTCTTTCAATTAGAACATCAGGGTCTTTGTTAAGTTCACCGTGGAACATCAGGAGTCAAGAGGAACAACATCACAGACAGCATTATCACATCCTGCAGCCCGCCCCATGTCCCCCTAAACATGTCCCCCTTAACATGTCCCCTTAAACATGTCCCCCTTAACATGTCCCCCTTAACATGTCCCCTTAAACATGTCCCCCTTAACATGTCCCCCTTAACATGTCCCCCTAAACATGTCCCCCTTAACATGTCCCCCTAAACATGTCCCCCTTAACATGTCCCCCTTAACATGTCCCCCTAAACATGTCCCCCTTAACATGTCCCCCTAAACATGTCCCCCTTAACATGTCCCCTTAACATGTCCCCCTTAACATGTCCCCCTAAACATGTCCCCCTAAACATGTCCCCCTAAACATGTCCCCTTAACATGTCCCCCTAAACATGTCCCCCTAAACATGTCCCCCTTAACATGTCCCCCTAAACATGTCCCCCTAAACATGTCCCCCTTAACATGTCCCCTAAACATGTCCCCCTAAACATGTCCCCTTAACATGTCCCCCTAAACATGTCCCCCTAAACATGTCCCCCTTAACATGTCCCCCTAAACATGTCCCCCTTAACATGTCCCCCTAAACATGTCCCCCTAAACATGTCCCCCTAAACATGTCCCCCTTAACATGTCCCCCTAAACATGTCCCCCTAAACATGTCCCCCTAAACATGTCCCCCTTAACATGTCCCCCATAACATGTCCCCCTAAACATGTCCCCCTAAACATGTCCCCCTAAACATGTCCCCCTTAACATGTCCCCCTAAACATGTCCCCTTAAACATGTCCCCCTTAACATGTCCCCCTAAACATGTCCCCCTTAACATGTCCCCCTAAACATGTCCCCCTAAACATGTCCCCCTTAACATGTCCCCCTAAACATGTCCCCCATAACATGTCCCCCCACATGTCCCCCTTAACATGTCCCCCTAAACATGTCCCCCTTAACATGTCCCCCTAAACATGTCCCCTTAAACATGTCCCCCTTAACATGTCCCCCTAAACATGTCCCCCTAAACATGTCCCCCTTAACATGTCCCCCTTAACATGTCCCCCATAACATGTCCCCTTAAACATGTCCCCCTTAACATGTCCCCCTAAACATGTCCCCTTAAACATGTCCCCCTTAACATGTCCCCCATAACATGTCCCCCCACATGTCCCCCTTAACATGTCCCCCTAAACATGTCCCCCTTAACATGTCCCCCTAAACATGTCCCCCTTAACATGTCCCCCTAAACATGTCCCCCATAACATGTCCCCCCCACATGTCCCCCTTAACATGTCCCCCTAAACATGTCCCCCTTAACATGTCCCCCATAACATGTCCCCCTAAACATGTCCCCCTAAACATGTCCCCCTAAACATGTCCCCCTAAACATGTCCCCTTAACATGTCCCCCTAAACATGTCCCCCTAAACATGTCCCCCTTAACATGTCCCCCTAAACATGTCCCCCCTAAACATGTCCCCCTTAACATGTCCCCCTAAACATGTCCCCCATAACATGTCCCCCCCACATGTCCCCCTTAACATGTCCCCCTAAACATGTCCCCCTTAACATGTCCCCCTAAACATGTCCCCTTAAACATGTCCCCCTTAACATGTCCCCCTAAACATGTCCCCCTTAACATGTCCCCCTTAACATGTCCCCCTAAACATGTCCCCCCTAAACATGTCCCCCTAAACATGTCCCCCTAAACATGTCCCCCCTAAACATGTCCCCCTTAACATGTCCCCCTAAACATGTCCCCCATAACATGTCCCCCCCACATGTCCACCCCCCCTTAACATGTCCCCCTTAACATGTCCCCCTTAACATGTCCCCCATAACATGTCCCCCTTAACATGTCCACCCCCCCTTAACATGTCCCCCCCACATGTCCCCCTTAACATGTCCACCCCCCCTTAAACATGTCCCCACTTAAACATGTCCACCCCCTTAAACATGTCCACCCCCCCTTAAACATGTCCCCCTTAAACATGTGTCCACCTCACATGTCCCCCTTAACATGTCCACCCCCTTAAACATGTCCAATCACCCCCTTAAACATGTCCAATCACCCCCCCAAACATGTCCAATCACCCCCCCAAACATGTTCAACCCCCAACATGTCCAATCACCCCCCTTAAACATGTCCAGACCCCCTAAATTTGTCCAACCCCCCCTTAAATATGTCCAACCTCACCCCCCCAAGCATGTCCAACCTCCCTCTAAATATGTCCAATTTCACCCCCCCATAACATGTCCAACCTCACCCCCCCCAACTTGTCCAACCTAACCTCCCCCATAACATGTCCAACCCCCCCAACACACATACAAGTCATTGGTGGCTCTGGTGCAGGCGCGACCCCCCCACGGAGCGCCGAGGAGCACGCCCACCCCCCCAAGAGATCATGATGGACTGACGACGTGAGGTCACAATGGGAGGGGCGGGGCATGCAAGTGAGGGGGGCAGCCAAATGTGTGTGTGTGTGTGTGGGGGGGGGGGATGTAACTGGGGCAGCCAAATGTGGGGTGGGGGGGTACATGCTGCTAAGGGGCAGGCTAATGTGTATGGGGGGGCTAGTGTGTGTGGGGGGAGGGGCTAGTGTGTGGTGTATCTGTGGGGGGTTAGTGTGTGTGTGGGGGGGTTAGTGTGTGTGTGTGGGGGGTTAGTGTGGGGGGTTAGTGTGTGTGGGGGGTTAGTGTGTGTGTGTGTGTGGGGGGGTTAGTGTGTGTGTGGGGGGTTAGTGTGTGTGTGGGGGGTTAGTGTGTGTGGGGGGGTTAGTGTGTGGGGGGGTTAGTGTGTGTGGGGGGGTTGGTGTGTGGGGGGTTAGTGTGTGTGTGGGGGGTTAGTGTGGGGGGTTAGTGTGTGTGTGGGGGGTTAGTGTGTGTGGGGGGGTTAGTGTGTGTGGGGGGTTAGTGTGGGGGGGGTTAGTGTGTGTGTGGGGGGTTGTGTGTGTGTGGGGGGTTAGTGTGTGTGTGTGGGGGGTTAGTGTGTGTGTGGGGGGGTTAGTGTGTGTGGGGGGTTAGTGTGTGTGGGGGGTTAGTGTGTGTGTGTGTGTGGGGGGTTAGTGTGTGTGTGTGTGTGGGGGGGTTAGTGTGTGTGTGTGTGTGGGGGGGTTAGTGTGTGTGTGTGTGGGGGGGGGTTAGTGTGTGTGGGGGGGGTTAGTGTGTGTGTGGGGGGTTAGTGTGTGGGGGGGGTTAGTGTGTGTGGGGGGGTTAGTGTGTGTGTGGGGGGTTAGTGTGTGTGGGGGGGGTTAGTGTGTGGGGGGGGGGTTAGTGTGTGGGGGGTTAGTGTGTGGGGGGGTTAGTGTGTGGGGGGGGGGTTAGTGTGTGTGGGGGGTTAGTGTGTGTGTGGGGGGGTTAGTGTGTGTGTGGGGGGGGTTAGTGTGTGTGTGGGGGGGGTTAGTGTGTGTGTGGGGGGTTAGTGTGTGTGGGGGGTTAGTGTGTGTGTGGGGGGTTAGTGTGTGTGTGGGGGGTTAGTGTGTGTGTGGGGGTTAGTGTGTGTGGGGGGGTTAGTGTGTGTGGGGGGGTTAGTGTGTGTGGGGGGGTTAGTGTGTGTGGGGGGGGGTTAGTGTGTGTGTGGGGGGGTTAGTGTGTGTGGGGGGTTAGTGTGTGTGTGGGGGGGGTTAGTGTGTGTGTGGGGGGGGTTAGTGAGGCCGCTACATTAACAGGAGGCCGCATCAATACGGGGGGTTACAATAGCGTCCATTAGCCGGACCACGTGACCGGCCCCGATCAGACCCAGAGCACCAGCCACCAAGGACCCCCCCCGCCCCCCCGGACCCCCTCCAGCCCCCCCGGGACCCCCCCCCGCCCCCCAGCCCCCCCCGCTGCACCTACTCCGGCCGCTGTAGCCGCCGTCGCGCCGCGGGCCCTTGGTGTGCTCCACGATCACGCGCTCCCCGCACAGCTCCTTCCCGTTCAGGTCGTACACGGCGTCGTCCGCGTCCCGCGGGTCGTCGAACTCCACGAACCCGTACCTGCGGCACACACACGCCGTCACCCGCAGCCCCGGCCCCCCTGGCCCCCCCGGAGGCCCCGCGGGCGGCCAGGGGCCCCCGGGGGCCCGGCCTGTAGCCTAGCCTAGCCTAGCCCGGCCCGGCCGGTGACCCGAGCCCCGTCGACGGCCGCGGCGGCCGCGCCGTACCCGTTCTTCAGGTCCACCTCCAGGATCTTGCCGTAGCCCTTGAAGAAGCGCTCCACGTCGTTCTCCCGGGCCCGGTAGCTCAGCCGGCCGATGTACACCCGCGACATCCTGCTAGCAGCGCGGCTCCGCTCGCGACAAAGGGCGGAAATGGCGGCCCGGCGGGCGGGGGGCGGGGCCTGCGGCGGGGCGGGGCCGGGGGGGGCGGGGCCTCAGCTCTGCCCTCAGTCGTGCCTGCCAGGCGCCTGAGGCCGCCTCGGCTCGCCCGCCCCGACAGGACACCGCCTTTATCTCCCGCTCTTTGATCTCAGTCGCGACGCCGCCTGGCTTTGATCGCTGCGCCTCGCGGCACTCACCCCCCTTACTTTACGCTAAGCACTCTTCGTGGTTCTAACCCGTTCGGACCCGCCCCCCGGGCTTGTCTCGTCCTCCCGCCCTCGTCAGGCGGATCAAAGCCCGTTTGTTCTGATATCAGCTGATAAGCGGCGCCCGTTGGTCATCAAAGCGCGTGATCAAAGCGCGTGATCAAAGCCCGTGTGCCGTGAGAACGGCCGATGAACGGGCCCGTTGATCATCAAAGCCTGGCGCTCCCGCGCCGCCTCACGGGGGGCGGGGCCTCGGACCCTCGTCCTCCCCCCTCCTCGGCCCCGCTCTTCCTCCACCGCCACTAACTGGTCCCGCTGGTCCCGCTGGTCCTACTGGTCTACCTCGCTGGTCCCACTGGTCCCGCTGGTCCTACTGGTCTACCTCGCTGGTCCCACTGGTCCCGCTGGTCCTACTGGTCTACCTCGCTGGTCCCACTGGTCCAGCTGGTCCTACTGGTCCCACTGGTCCACCCCGCTGGTCCTGCTGGTCCTACTGGTCTACCTCGCTGGTCCTACTGGTTCTACTGGTCTACCTCGCTGGTCCTACTGGTCCCACTGGTTCTACTGGTCTACCTCGCTGGTCCTGCTGGTCCTACTGGTCTACCCCGCTGGTCCTGCTGGTCCTACTGGTCCTACTGGTCTACCCCGCTGGTCCTACTGGTCCTACTGGTCCCCCTGGTCCACCTCGCTGGTCCCGCTGGTCTACTGGTCCCACTGGTCTACTGGTCCCACTGGTCTACCCGGAGCTGGTCTGAACTCATGCGGACGCGGAGGAGCCGTTCCGGGTCAGGGGCCTGAAGGGGGGCCGGGCCGGGGCCGGGGGCCTGAAGGGGGGCCGGGCCGGGGCCATGGCCCAGGCGGGCCCGCCCAGGTCCCCGGGGGTGGACCTGGTCTTCTCGGTGGTGGGGGCCGCCACCTTCCTGCTGGACTGGGCCGCGGACGTGTGGGTGGCGGCCGAGTGGTACCGGCGCGGGGAGCGGCTGTGGTTCGGGCTGCTGGTGGGCCTGATGGTGCTGTCCTCCGTCCTGGTCCAGATGTTCAGCTGGTTCTGGCTCCGGTACGACCGGGACCTCCCCGAGGCGGGGGGGGGCGGGCTGCTGCTCGGGGGGCGGGCCAAGCTGTCCTGCCTGCTGCACGTGCTGCAGCTGGGCTTCCTGTGCAGGTAGGCCTCACCTGGGGGTCCGGGGGGGCGGGGGGGGCAGGGGGCAGGTCCTGGGGGGTCCTGGGGGAGGGGGCAGGTCCTGGGGGGTCTGGGGGGTCCAGGGGGGGCGGGTCCTGGGGGGTCGGGGGGTCCAGGGGGAGGGGGCTGGTCCTGGGGGTCCGGGGGGTCCAGGGGGAGGGGCTGGTCCTGGGGGGTCTGGGGGGTCCAGGGGGGAGGGGGCAGGTCCTGGGGGGTCTGGGGTGGGTCCAGGGGGGGCAGGTCCTGGGGGGTCTGGGGGGGGCAGGTCCTGGGGGAGGGGGCAGGTCCTGGGGGGTCCGGGGGTCCAGGGGGGGCAGGTCCCGGGGCTCCGGGGGGGGGGCAGGTCCTGGGGGGTCCTGGGGGGCAGGGGGGGCAGGTCCCGGGGCTCCGGGGGAGGGGGCAGGTCCTGGGGGGTCCTGGGGGGGCAGGTCCTGGGGGGTCCGGGGGGTCCTGGGGGAGCTGGCAGGTCCTGGGGGGTCCTGGGGGTCCTGGGGGGCAGGTCCAGGGGGGGCAGGTCCCGGGGGTCCTGGGGGAGGGGGCAGGTCCTGGGGGGTCCTGGGGGGTCCTGGGGGAGGGGGCAGGTCCTGGGGGGTCTGGGGGGGTCCAGGGGGAGGGGGGCAGGTCCTGGGGGAGGGGGCAGGTCCTGGGGGGTCCTGGGGGGTCCTGGGGGAGGGGGCAGGTCCTGGGGGGTCCTGGGGGAGGGGGCAGGTCCTGGGGGGTCCTGGGGGAGGGGGCAGGTCCCGGGGGCTCCGG
Organism: Lagocephalus sceleratus; assembly: GCA_911728415.1. NCBI lineage: Eukaryota > Metazoa > Chordata > Actinopteri > Tetraodontiformes > Tetraodontidae > Lagocephalus > Lagocephalus sceleratus. Next base: position 4,489,142 of record CAJVRN010000219.1, on the reverse strand, counting down.
GGGGGGCAGGTCCTGGGGGTCCTGGGGGAGGGGGCAGGTCCTGGGGGTCCTGGGGGGGGCAGGTCCTGGGGGGCAGGTCCCGGGGGCTCCGGGGGGGCGCGCCCCTTTAGACAGCAGCTCCTGCCCAGCTGCTGTCGATCCTGTGCCTCACCTGACCCCTGACCCCGCCCCCCCAGGCACCTGTCGGCCATCCGCCAGGGCTTCCGTGTGTGGCGGCGGCGGGAGGGCGGCGAGTACGCCGGCGAGTACGCCGTGTACCTGAGCCACGACCTGAGCATGCTGCGGCTCATCGAGACCTTCTCGGAGAGCGCCCCCCAGCTGGCCCTCATGGTCTACGTGATGCTGCGCACCCGCCAGGCCCGGCCCGTCCAGCGTGAGTACCCCCCCCGCCCCCCGTTGCCATGGCGACCTCTGACCCGGCTGTGCTTCCAGTGGCGAGCGTGGCGGCGTCCACCACGGCGGTCGCCTGGATGCTGGTGGACTACCACCGGGCGCTGCGCTCCTTCCTGCCCCACAAGGCGCCGCAGGGCTGGGCCTCCTCCCTCGTCTACTTCCTCTGGAACGTCCTGCTCATCGCGCCGCGCGTCGCCGCCCTCGCCCTCTTCGCCTCCGCGGTGGGCGGGTACGTGGCCGTCCACTTCCTGCTGCTGTGGCCCGTCTTCCTGTGGTGGGCGTGGCTTCAGAGGACGGCGTTCATGGACAGCGCGGCGGGGGAGTGGCTGTACCGCGCCACCGTGGCCCTCATCTGGTACTTCAGCTGGTTCAACGTGGCCGAGGGCCACACGCGGGGCCGCAGCCTCATCTACCACGCCTTCGTCACGGCCGACGCCGCGCTGCTGCTGCTCGCCTGGTGGGGCGTGGCCCCGGAGCCCCACGGCCCCGCCCTGCTCGCCGCGCTGCTCTCCTCCCACCTGCTCGGCCTGCTCTTCAAAACCGTCTACTACTGCTGCTTCCACCCCACGCTGGGGGGCCCCCAGGGGCCGCCGGGGCCCCCGGGGCCGCCCGCTGACCTGCCCGACGCAGACGTCCCCGCTCGACGCTTCTCCATCCAGGACTCCGCCCCCTCGCCCCGCCTCCTCAACAGACGCATGGCTAGCCACGCCTCCCACTTCTACTCAGACCCAGGAGTTCTGTCCTCACACCCCTGATGTGTGTGTGTGTGAGGGTGTGTGTGTGTGAGGGTGTGTGTGTGAGTGAGGGTGTGTGTGTGAGTGAGGGTGTGTGTGTGAGTGAGGGTGTGTGTGTGAGGGTGAGGGTGTGTGTGTGAGGGTGAGGGTGTGTTATTGGAGCTTGTGTTACTGGTGTGTGTGTTACTGATGTGTGTATCACTGTGCGTTACTGATGTGTGTGTTACTGATGTGTGTATCACTGTGTGTTACTGGTGTGTGTGTTACTGATGTGTGTATCACTGTGTGTTACACAGTGATGTTGAACCTCACCTGCCGGAGCTGAGACGTTCTGTAAGCGAGGCTGAGCACCGCTCCGTCTCTAGCCGACCTCTGGAGGATCCTCCACGAGTCCAGATGAACTCTTTAAACCTGTAAACGTTCCCCAGAGTTAAACAGGTTTAAAGAGTTAAACAGGTTTAAAGAGTTAAACAGGTTTAAAGAGTTAAACAGGTTTAAAGAGTTAAACAGGTTTATAGTGGCTGAAGCTCCTCAGCTGCAGATGTTCTGTTCCAGCGTGTTAAACGTTAATAATCAGTGTTTCCTGGGCGTCGCTTCCCAGACTTTTTTTGCCACGGTTGCTGACCTCTGACCTCTGACCTCTGGCCTGCTGGAGGAAGCTGACTGAAGTGAGACGGGTTGTTGCTGTTGAACCCGTCCAGATGTGTTGAACTCTCTCCTCAGCTGTTAATCTTTACCTCAAACATCAGTGCAATCATTAAAGCCGCCGCAGCGCTGACTCCGCCTCCTCCGGTGTTGTCCCGCCTCCGTCCTGAACCGGTTCCTCCAGAAGTGTCGGCATTCCTTTAACCGTCCAGCGGGGGGGCTGGACGTGGGCGGGGCCACCTGACGCAACTGGGAAGGAACAAAGTCACAAACAGGAGCCCGCTGAAGAAGGAGCAGCTCCCAGGAGGTGTGGGGCCTCATGGAGGTGTTCAAGTACTCCCCGCTGGACTTTGTCTTCACCTGCGTGGGCCTGGTCGTCCTGCTGCTGGACATCGTGTTGGACGTCTATGCTGTGGTGGAGTTCTACCAGCAGCAAGCGTACGCCTGCCTGGGGCTGCTGCTGCTCTTCCTGCTGGGCTCCTCGGGGCTGGTGCAGGCCTTCAGCTGGCTCTGGTACAGCTACGAGGACTTCAAGAGGTCCACACGGGTGGAGAACCTCCTGACAACGTCCCACCTCAAGCTGCTACACTTCCTCCAGCTGGGGATCTACATCAGGTTGAGTAACCGCTTAAGTTACAGCACTTTCTGTTTCTGTGAGGCACCCCACCCTCCCTTCCCCTCAGGCTTCCCTGGAAATACCATGACCAGCAGCGATGTTACTGGTGTTAGCTCTGTTAAACTGGTGTTAACTAGTGTTAAACTGGCCTTAACTCTGTTAAACTGGTGTTAAACTGGTGTTAACTAGTGTTAAACTGGTGTTAACTAGTGTTACACTGGAGTTAACTAGTGTTAAACTGGCGTTAACTCTGTTAAACTGGCGTTAACTCTGTTAAACTGGTGTTAACTAGTGTTAAACTGGTGTTAACTAGTGTTAAACTGGTGTTAACTCTGTTAAACTGGTGTTAACTCTGTTAAACTGGTGTTAACTAGTGTTAAACTGGTGTTAACTAGTGTTACACTGGAGTTAACTAGTGTTAAACTGGCGTTAACTCTGTTAAACTGGCGTTAACTCTGTTAAACTGGTGTTAACTAGTGTTAAACTGGCGTTAACTCTGTTAAACTGGCGTTAACTCTGTTAAACTGGTGTTAACTAGTGTTAAACTGGTGTTAACTAGTGTTAAACTGGTGTTAACTCTGTTAAACTGGTGTTAACTCTGTTAAACTGGTGTTAACTAGTGTTAAACTGGTGTTAACTAGTGTTACACTGGAGTTAACTAGTGTTAAACTGGCGTTAACTCTGTTAAACTGGCGTTAACTCTGTTAAACTGGTGTTAACTCTGTTAAACTGGTGTTAACTAGTGTTAAACTGGTGTTAACTAGTGTTAAACTGGCGTTAACTCTGTTAAACTGGTGTTAACTAGTGTTAAACTGGCGTTAACTAGTGTTAAACTGGTGTTAACTAGTGTTAAACTGGCGTTAACTCTGTTAAACTGGTGTTAACTAGTGTTAAACTGGTGTTAACTAGTGTTAAACTGGCGTTAACTCTGTTAAACTGGTGTTAACTCTGTTAAACTGGTGTTAACTAGTGTTAAACTGGTGTTAACTAGTGTTACACTGGTGTTAACTAGTGTTAAAGTGATGTTAAACTACTGTTAACTAGTGTTTAACTAGTGTATAACTGTTGCTAAACTGGCCACGACAATAACAACAAAGACTAGCTAACTTCATGAAAACGTTTTGGCGGGTTTCTCCGTTCAGACGAGTCCAACGGGGACTTTGACCTTTGACCCTCTGGAACTATGGCGGAAACCAAAAGGTAACACAGATGTGTGTCCAGATGTGTGTGTCCACACGTGTGGACATGTGAGCAGACATGTGAGCAGACTGCTGTGACGTGAAGCTCCTGCCCACCCGTGTGTATCCTGATGCTGACTTTACCCTGGTGAAGAAGCTGCACTTTGACGTGGTTCCCTGTGATTGACTTCACGTCCTGCTCCTGTTGGGTTCCTCCCCTCAGACATGCCGGCGTGGTGGAGATGTCCGTCCAGAGCTTCTGTGGACAGCAGCGCGGTTCCCCTGGTGACTACGCCGTCTTCCTGACCCACGACCTCAGCATGCTGCGACTCGTCGAGACGTTCTCGGAGAGCTCCCCCCAGCTGGTGCTCATGCTCGTCATCATCCTGCAGCGTGGAGATATCAGCCCCATCACAGGTACCATCTCCCTCCCCTGAGTGAGCAGAACCTGGACCCGGAAGAGACCATGGAAGGGTCTGTAACGGTCTGTTACAGTCTGATTGTGGTCAGTATCAGTGTGATTTTGGTCAGTAACAGTGTGATTTTGGTCAGTATCAGTGTGATTTTGGTCAGTAACTGTGATTTTGGTCAGTATCAGTGTGATTTTGGTCAGTAACAGTGTGATTGTGGTCAGTAACAGTCTGATTGTGGTCAGTAACAGTGTGATTTTGGTCAGTAACAGTCTGATTTTGGTCAGTAACAGTGTGATTTTGGTCAGTAACAGTGTGATTGTGGTCAGTAACAGTGTGATTGTGGTCAGTAACAGTGTGATTTTGGTCAGTAACAGTGTGATTGTGGTCAGTAACAGTATGATTTTGGTCAGTAACAGTGTGTAACAGTGTGATTTTGGTCAGTAACAGTGTGATTTTGGTCAGTAACAGTGTGATTTTGCTCAGTAACAGTTTGATTTTGGTCAGTAACAGTGTGATTTTGGTCAGTAACAGTCTGATTGTGGTCAGTATCAGTGTGGTTTTGGTCAGTAACAGTGTGATTGTGGTCAGTAACAGTGTGATTTTGGTCAGTAACAGTGTGATTGTGGTCAGTAACAGTGTGATTGTGGTCAGTAACAGTCTGATTGTGGTCAGTAACAGTGTGATTTTGGTCAGTAACAGTCTGATTTTGGTCAGTAACAGTGTGATTTTGGTCAGTAACAGTGTGATTGTGGTCAGTAACAGTCTGATTGTGGTCAGTAACAGTGTGATTTTGGTCAGTAACAGTGTGATTGTGGTCAGTAACAGTGTGATTTTGGTCAGTAACAGTGTGTAACAGTGTGATTTTGGTCAGTAACAGTGTGATTTTGGTCAGTAACAGTGTGATTTTGCTCAGTAACAGTTTGATTTTGGTCAGTAACAGTGTGATTTTGGTCAGTAACAGTGTGATTGTGGTCAGTAACAGTGTGATTTTGGTCAGTAACAGTGATTTTGGTCAGTAACAGTGTGATTTTGGTCAGTAACAGTGTGATTGTGGTCAGTAACAGTGTGATTTTGGTCAGTAACAGTGTGATTGTGGTCAGTAACTGTGATTTTGGTCAGTAACAGTGTGATTTTGGTCAGTAACAGTGTGATTGTGGTCAGTAACAGTGTGATTTTGGTCAGTAACAGTGTGATTTTGGTCAGTAACAGTGATTTTGGTCAGTAACAGTGTGATTGTGGTCAGTAACAGTGTGATTTTGGTCAGTAACAGTGTGATTGTGGTCAGTAACAGTGTGATTTTGGTCAGTAACAGTGTGATTTTGGTCAGTAACAGTGTGATTGTGGTCAGTAACAGTGTGATTTTGGTCAGTAACAGTGTGATTGTGGTCAGTAACAGTGTGATTGTGGTCAGTAACAGTGTGATTTTGGTCAGTAACAGTGTGATTTTGGTCAGTAACAGTGTGATTGTGGTCAGTAACAGTGTGATTGTGGTCAGTAACAGTGTGATTTTGGCCTTTCTATGCTGGGTTTTGTTATAACTGTATCTTCTCCCTCTTCTTCTTTAGTGCTGAAGGCCGTCGCCTCGGCCTCGGCCATCGCCTTCTCTGTGACCATGTACCACCGCTCGCTGCGCTCCTTCCTGCCAGACAAGAAGCAGCAGAGCGCGGTGTCCTCGGTGGTCTACTTCCTGTGGAACGTGATCCTCATCGGCTCCCGGATCACGGCCCTGGCCCTCTTCGCCTCCCTTCTGCCCTGCTTCATCTTCGCCCACTTCCTCTGCTCATGGCTGGTGCTGTTCTTCATTGCGTGTCTGTGTGAGACGGACTTCATGGACAGCCAGGGGGGGGAGTGGCTGTACCGGGGCACGGTGGGCCTCATCTGGTACTTCGTCTGGTTCAACGTGGTGAAGGGCCACACCTGGCGCCGGAGCCTGGCCTACCACATTTACATGCTGCTTGACATCTCGCTGCTCTGCGGCCTCTGGTGCTGGAGGTCCATCAGCCCAGACGAGCCTGGCGTCCACACGTCGTGGGTTCAGGCTGTCGCCGTGGTCGTCTGCGTGGTCATAGCCCACGCCCTCGGCCTCATTTTGAAAGCGATCTACTACAAGTGCTTCCATCCAAACGTCCTCCAGGAGGACCTGAAAGGGGGCGCTGAGAAAGACGAGACGGACTCAGACTCTCCGGGGGTCCTGAAACTGATGCTGCAGTCCGACTCGTTGGACCGCTCCGGGCCCAGGCCGCCGACCTCCGAGCAGAAACGCTACAACAAGAGGATGAGGACTCTGGCGGAGAACTTCTACGCCTCAGGGTCAGGTGAGCCTGCAGATGTGAACCCATGAGGCGCTGGTCTGTGGTTCATCACATGCTCGTCAGAGAGACGTCACCAGAGAAACCACCAGATCCACAAGAGTGTTGAAACGGCTCAGACGTTTCCTTTAAATGACTTAATCACTGATGACGGTTTCCTTCACAAGACATCAGTGTAGAGAACTTCTGTTCTTTCTTTTCCAGTCTTCTACCCAGTTTGAGTCTCTGGGGTTCTTTCAAATGTTTAAATATTCAAGTGTAATGAATCTCTGGGATCTGTCTGTTCAATTACTGCAATGATGTTAACATTATTTTTAAATTAAACATTTCTAAATGCATTTCTTTAAATATTTA
>CAJVRN010000219.1:4475000-4477500 GCA_911728415.1 Lagocephalus sceleratus | reverse complement strand
CAGACCCACCTCTGGACCCTACAGACCCACCTCTGGACCCTACAGACCCATCTCTGGACTCTACAGACCCACCCCAACAGGACCCTACAGACCCACCTCTGGACCCTACAACCCCACCCCAACAGGACCCTACAGACCCATCCCTGGACCCTACAGACCCACCCCCAACAGGACCCTACAGACCCACCCCAACAGGACCCTACAGACCCACCCCTGGACCCTACAGACCCACCCCAACAGGACCCTGCAGACCCACCTCTGGACCCTACAGACCCATCTCTGGACTCTACAGACCCACCCCAACAGGACCCTACAGACCCACCTCTGGACCCTACAACCCACCCCAACAGGACCCTACAGACCCATCCCTGGACCCTACAGACCCACCCCCAACAGGACCCTACAGAGCCACCCCAACAGGACCCTACAGACCCACCCCTGGACCCTACAGACCCACCCCAACAGGACCCTGCAGACCCACCTCTGGACCCTACAGACCCACCTCTGGACCCTACAGACCCACCCCAACAGGACCCCCCTGCAGACCCACCTCTGGACCCTACAGACCCACCTCTGGACGCTACAGACCCACCCCAACAGGACCCTACAGACCCATCTCTGGACCCTACAGACCAACCTGTGGACCCTACAGACCCACCCCAACAGGACCCTACAGACCCACCTCTGGACCCTACAGACCCACCCCAACAGAACCCTACAGACCCACCTCTGGACCCTACAGACCCACCCCAACAGGACCCTACAGGCCCACCCCTGGACCCTACAGACCCATCTCTGGACTCTACAGACCCACCCCAACAGGACCCTACAGACCCACCTCTGGACCCTACAGACCCACCCCAACAGGACTCTACAGACCCACCCCAACAGGACCCTACAGACCCACCTCTGGACCCTACAGACCCACCCCAACAGGACTCTACAGACCCACCCCAACAGGACCCTACAGACCCACCTCTGGACCCTACAGACCCACCCCAACAGGACTCTACAGACCCACCCCAACAGGACCCTACAGACCCACCTCTGGACCCTACAGACCCACCCCAACAGGACTCTACAGACCCACCCCAACAGGACCCTACAGACCCACCTCTGGACCCTACAGACCCACCCCAACAGGACTCTACAGACCCACCCCAACAGGACCCTACAGACCCACCTCTGGACCCTACAGACCCACCCCAACAGGACTCTACAGACCCACCTCAACAGGACCCTACAGACCCATCTCTGGACCCTACAGACCCACCTGTGGGCCCTACAGACCCACCCCAACAGGACCCTACAGACCCACCCCCAACAGGACCCTACAGGCCCCCAACCCTGACCCCTGACCCCGACCCCAGCTGATACACACTGACCTTGCTGAACTTCTGAGCGTACGAGCCGGTGAGGAGTGAGTGGAATATGATGATGGTCTCGTCCAAATCCCACAGAAAAATCCTCTGGAGACAGAGATGGTTTATTGGTGGGGGGGGTTTGGGGGGGTCGCTGACCTGTGACCTTCAGGACTCACCTCCAAGTCGCTGTCAGCAGCTGGACAGCTGTCGGGCTTCTTCCCCTTCCCCTTGGCCTTCCCCACCGAGTTCCTGCGCCCCACCTCGTCCTGCTCTCTGGCTCCAGGGGGCGGGGCCACACCAGCGGGGAGGGCCGCCCCTGCTGGGAGGGTCTCTGGGGGGGACACGTCTGGGGACACCACAGTGACGTCAGACACACACTCGTGCACACACACACACACTCACCCCCTCCAGCCCCCCCCCAGTGCAGCCCCCCCCTCCTTCCATCTCCATTCACACAGATCTAGGGTGCACTGACCCCGGGGGGGCAGCCCGGCGGAGGCGGCCTGCTCCGATTTGACGGCCGAGTACTCGGCCACGGCCAGACCAGAGGCGGGGTCGTCCGTGCTGGGGAGGCCCGCTGGCACGTAACTGGGGGGCAGAGCCGTGTAGTACTGGGAGAACTGGTTCTGCCCCAGAGAGCTGTAGCTGCTGAAGTCCTGCAGGGTTGAAAGGACAAGAGGTGGTGAGAGACGGGGGCTGAGGACCCCCTACTCTGACCTGAGTACAAGCTGCTGTCTTTGATCTAGTTCCTTTGATCTTGGTCTGCTTTTATCCCTCCTGAAGCTCGCTGATCACGTGTGTGTTTGTGTGTGTGTGAGTGCGTGGGAGTGTGTGCATATGTGTGTGTGAGTGTGTGTGTTTGTGTGTACGTGTCTATGTTTGTATGTGTGTGTGTGTGTTTGTGTGAGTGTGTGTATGTGTGCGTGTGTGTGTGAATGTGTTTGTGTGTGTGTGTGTTTGTGTGAGTGAGTGTGTTTGTGTGAGTTTGTGTGTACGTGTGTTTGTTTGTGTGTGTGTTTGTGTGCATGTGTGTGTGTGTGCATGTGTGTGTATGTGAGTGTGTGCATGTGTGTGTGTGAGTGTGTGCATGTGTGTGTGTGAGCGTGTGTGTGTATGTGTGAGTGTGTGCATGTGTA
>CAJVRN010000219.1:4455000-4472500 GCA_911728415.1 Lagocephalus sceleratus | reverse complement strand
GTCTGAGTGTGTCCCCCTGGTGTCTCACCGGCAGCTCCTGCGAGTCTTCCATCTCTGCAGAGCGAGTGGACATGTCTGCACTCAGGTTAGTCTCGGGACCTGGAGGGGCCGTCTGGACCCTGCTTCACAGGACAGGAGGACACGGTCACAGACGTCCAGAGGATGACCTCCACTCAGACATGCTCTACATGGACCAATCCTGGACCCCCATGGTCCATTCTGGACCACCCTGGTCCCCTCTGGTCCACCCTACCTCCCCCTGGACCCCCCTGGTCCACCCTACCTCCCCCTGGACCCCCCTGGTCCACCCTGGTCCACCCTACCTCCCCCTGGACCCCCCTGGTCCACCCTGGTCCACCCTACCTCCCCCTGGTCCCCTCTGGTCCACCCTGGTCCACCCTACCTCCCCCTGGACCCCCCTGGTCCACCCTGGTCTACCCTACCTCCCCCTGGACCCCCCTGGTCCACCCTACCTCCCCCTGGACCCCCCTGGTCCACCCTGGTCCACCCTACCTCCCCCTGGTCCACCCTGGTCCACCCTACCTCCCCCTGGACCCCCTGGTCCACCCTGGTCCACCCTACCTCCCCCTGGACCCCCCTGGTCCACCCTGGTCCACCCTACCTCCCCCTGGTTCCCTCTGGTCCACCCTGGTCCACCCTACCTCCCCCTGGTCCACCCTGGACCCCCCTGGACCCCCCTGGTCCACCCTACCTCAGTTGATAATCAATCACCTCAATGGTAACTTTGTTTAGATAATCAATAAACATCTGGAGCAGACGTGGTCCATAGCCCTGACACATCTGGAGCCCTGAAACATCTGGAGCAGATGTGGTCGATAGCCCTGACACGTCTGCTCCAGATGTGGTCCATAGCCCTGACACATCTGGAGCAGACGTGGTCCATAGCCCTGACACATCTGCTCCAGACGTGGTCCACAGCCCTGACACATCTGGAGCCCTGAAACATCTGGAGCAGATGTGGTCGATAGCCCTGACACATCTGGAGCAGACGTGGTCCATAGCCCTGACACATCTGGAGCCCTGACACATCTGCTCCAGACGTGGTCCACAGCCCTGACACATCTGCTCCAGACGTGGTCCATAGCCCTGACACATCTGGAGCCCTGACACATCTGCTCCAGATGTGGTCCTCACCGCTGCGCGAGCGCGCCGCGGCAGCAATTAGACGCCGCCCGTCGGGAGGTTGTCCCGGACCCTGTAGCTCGCCCCCCCGCCGCTCCGGCCTCCCCGAGCGGGCGGACCGGGTCTGTTCCCGGGGGTGTGCCCCCCCCTGCCCCTACCCCCCCGCCCCCCCGCCCCCCCCCCCCCCGGGCCCGGCCCAACTCTCGTGCTCCAGGAACTAGCCGGCCCCGGCAGCACCGGAGCGGCTCGTGCGGACCCAGCGGGCTCGGTTCGTCCAAACTACACCCCCAGAGCCCCGCAGCGGCCCCGGGCCCGCCCGGGCCCCCCCCGGGCCCCCCCCGGACCCCCCCGGACCTCTTACCATTGAAGGAGCCGCAGAAAGACGCGTTTAAAGAGGCTGCGCCGCAAGCTTTGTCTGTTGTTAGGGAGCACTATCTGGCAGGAAGTCCGCCGCGGCGCATGCGCACTGAGGCGGCCTCAGGAGGCGCGCGACGGAGGGCGACAGGTGGAGAGTGATGACGTCAGAGCCCTCAAGGCGCCTTCCAAGGACCTGAGGGAGCTTTGGAGAGCCTTTGAGGAACCTGAAGGTTCTCTGAAGAGCCTTAAAAGAACATTAAAGAGCCTTCAAAGGACCTGAGGGAGCTTTGAAGAGCCTTAAGAACCTTTGAAGAACATTAAAGGAACCTTAGGAACCTTAAAGAACCTTCAGGAACCTCAAAAGAGCCTTTGGAATCCGAAATAACCTTAAAAAAAATCTTCAAAAGAAACTTCAAAGAGCCTTCAGGAACCTTAAAGAACCTTTAAAGAGAACCTTCAGAAACCTTAAACCTTCAGGAACATTAAAGAACCTTCAAATAACCTTTATAGAACCTTTAAGGAACCTTTAAGGGGACCTTTAGCTGGTTCTGGCCCCAGGAGGAGGCTCATGAAGGAAGCACACAGGAGTCATGTGGTTTTGTTCTGCCGTGCAGGAACAGGCTTTATTCAGTCACACCGCCTACCCCTCCTCTGCCAGCACTCCTCCAATGCTCCTGCACCAGGGACTGGAACCAGCAACCCCGTGGTCCAGCCCCCAGACCGGGACGCGTCTCCAGCACCCAGCCCCAGCTCAGGTGAGGTTCTAATCTGAGGGTGACCTCCTGATGCAGCACCCCTCGACCTCCTGACCTTCAGCATTCTGGTCCATGATCCCCCCGACCCCCATAGGCAGGGGGGGAGGCCCCTGTACTGGTCCCAGTACAAAGGAGGGCCCCTGTACTGGTCCCAGTACAAAGGAGGGCTCCAGTACAAAGGAGGGCTCCTGTACTGGTCCCAGTACAAAGGAGGGCTCCTGTACTGGTCCCAGTACAAAGGAGGGCCCCTGTACTGGTCCAGTACAAAGGAGGGCCCCTGTACTGGTCCCAGTACAAAGGAGGGCTCCTGTACTGGTCCCAGTACAAAGGAGGGCTCCAGTACAAAGGAGGGCTCCTGTACTGGTCCCAGTACAAAGGAGGGCCCCTGTACTGGTCCCAGTACAAAGGAGGGCTCCTGTACTGGTCCCAGTACAAAAGAGGGCTCCAGTACAAAGGAGGGCTCCTGTACTGGTCCAGTACAAAGGAGGGCCCCAGTACTGGTCCCAGTACAAAGGAGGGCTCCTGTACTGGTCCCAGTACAAACTGGTCCCTCACACTGGGGACTCTGGGACGGTTCATATACAAACGTTGAGGACGCAGATCAGGAGACTCTGAAGTGTTCATGTGGCGCAGTGAGGCTGCTGATAACCAATAATCAATAATCAATAAGTGGTGAGTCCAGTTAAAGCAGGAGGAGCATCACCTCTGCACTAGCGCTACTGGACATGCTCCCAGCACCTGGGACTGGCCCTCACTGGTTCCACTGGGAACAGATATGTCAATGCTGATGTGTGAGGGGACACACTGGTCAAGGGGGTTCTGGTCCGGTCTGGTCTGGTCCGGTCCGGTCTGGTCCGGTCTGGTCTGGTCTGGTCACAACCCAGACCGGCTCCTCACGCCTTTGACCCTTGACCTCGTCTCCTCACGCGCAGCGGAGCAGGACAACGAGGCGTCAGGTGAGGCGGCGCCGCCGCTCCCACCTGACGCCCTCAGGTCCTGGGGGCCGCTGGCCCCGCCCATCAGACTTGGCACACGCGTGCGATGGCGTGGTTGGTGAGCGGCGCCGTGTGCGTCACATGAAGGCGTGGTCCTCCGGGGGCCCGTAGGAGAAGCCCGGGAAGGCCCCCGCCGCCTCGCGCACGCTGCTGGTCACCGGCAGCGTCTCAGCGCACAAGGACGAGGACACCGGGAGCAGCGTGAACTCAGGGTCAAAGTGGCGCAGGTCCGTGGGCCCCGACTGAGGACGAGAGACAGGTGAGGGTCTGGGGGGGGACACCGGGGGGGGGACACCGGGGGGGGAGCACCGGGGGGGACACTGGAGGAGGACATGAGGGAGGACATGAGGACACCAGGGAGGAGGGAGGACATGAGAGAGGGAGGACACGTGAGAGGGGGACACCAGGGAGGACACCAGGGAGGAAGGAGGACACGAGGGGGAGGACACGAGGGGGGGAGGACACGAGGGGGGGAGGACAGGAGGGAGGGAGGACACGAGGGGGAGGACACGAGGGGGGAGGACACGAGGGGGAGGAGGACACGAGGGGGGAGGACACGAGGGGGAGGGAGGGACACGAGGGGGGAGGACAGGAGGGGGAGGACACGAGGGGGGAGGACACAAGGGGGAGGACACAAGGGGGAGGACACGAGGGGGAGGACACGAGGGGGGAGGAGGACACGAGGGGGGAGGACACGAGGGGGAGGGAGGACACGAGGGGGGAGGACACGAGGGGGGAGGACACGAGGGGGGAGGACACAAGGGGGGAGGACACGAGGGGGGAGGACATGAGGGGGGAGGAGGACACGAGGGAGGGAGGAGGACACGAGGGGGGAGGAGGACACGAGGGAGGGAGGACACGAGGGGGAGGACACGAGGGGGGAGGAGGCTCACCACTGAGGGCACGAACGGAGCGCTGAGCTTCTTGGACATCAGGTCCTCCCAGTTGATGGGGGAGAAGAAGGAATGGTACTTGAGCTCCAGCTGGAAGACAGAGGACAGGGGACAAGGGACAGAGGACAGGGGACAAGGGACAGAGGACAGGGGACAGGGGACAGAGGACAGGGGACAGGGGACAAGGGACAGAGGACAGAGGACAGGGGACAAGGGACAGAGGACAGGGGACAAGGGACAGAGGACAGGGGACAGGGGACAAGGGACAGAGGACAGAGGACAGGGGACAAGGGACAGAGGACAGAGGACAGGGGACAGGGGACAAGGGACAGAGGACAGAGGACAGGGGACAGAGGACAGGGGACAGAGGACAGGGGACAGGGGACAGGTGAGCAGACTGTCCTCGTGCGCCAGCCCGTCTGTCCGGGGACACTCACGAAGTCGTCCTTGCCGCCCAGCCTCTTGGTGCGGTCCTTCTGCAGCAGCCCCTCCAGCAGGTCCCGTCCTGCGTTGGACACGTTGGGCTTGAGGACGGGGGACTTGTGCAGGATGTTGTTGTACATCTCCGCCGTGTTGCGGCTGTAGAACGGCGGCTGGGGGCCACAGAAGCACAGGTGAGCGCGTGGGGGCGGGGGGCGGGGGGGGCTCACCAGTCCGTAGAGCATCTCGTAGAGCACCGAGCCCAGACACCACCAGTCCACCGTGCGGTCGTACGCCTGCTTCTGGAGCACCTCCGGGGCCAGGTACTGGAGCAGAGCAGCCCGGGTCAGACGGCCCGGTCAGACCGGCCCCCCCGCCCCCCCCCAGTCCTCCTACCTCGGGGGTCCCACAGAAGGTGGTGGTGGTCCCGTTGGCCTCCAGGCCCTCTTTGCAGAGGCCAAAGTCTGTGAGCACGATGTGGCCCTGGGAGTCCAGCAGGATGTTCTCCGGCTTCAGGTCCCTGTGGAGGGGGACACGTCAGCGCCCTGCGGGGACGGGGGGGTCCGCCAGGGGGGCCAGGGGACCGGCCTCACCGGTACACGATGTGCAGGGAGTGGAGGTAGCCCAGCGCGCTGGCGATCTCCGCGGCGTAGAAGCGGGCTCGGGGCTCCAGGAAGACCCTCTCCCTCTGGAGGTGGTAGAAGAGCTGCGGGGGGGGAGGAGGTCAGGAGCAGCCCCCGGAGGTCTCAGCTCCGCCCTGGGGGGCCTGAACTCACCTCCCCCCCGTTGACGTAGTCCAGCACGAAGTAGAGCTTGTCGGTGGTCTGGAAGGAGTAGTGCAGCCCCACCAGGAAGGGGTGCTGGATGTTCTTCATCAGCACGCTGCGCTCCGCCATGATGTGCTTTTGCTGGGGAGGGTGGATGGCACAGGTTAGCCCCTCCTGGGGGGTCCCCAACCCTCCTGGGGGGTCCCTAATCCTCCTGGGGGTCCCCAACCATCCTGGGGGGGTCCCCAACCCTCCGGGGGGGGTCCCCAACCCTCCTGGGGGTCCCCAACCCTCCTGGGGGTCCCCAACCCTCCTGGGGGGTGCCTAACCATCCTGGGGGTCCCCAACCCTCCTGGGGGTCCCTAATCCTCCTAAGGGGGTCCCCAACCCTCCTGAGGGTCCCCAACCCTCCTGGGGGGGTCCCTAACCCTAACCCTCCTGGGGGGTCCCTAACCCTCCTGGGGGCTCCCCAACCCTCCTGGGGGGTCCTCAACCCTCCTGGGGGGGTGACTAACCATCCTGGGGGGGTGCCTAACCCTCCTGGGGGTCCCCAACCCTCCTGGGGGGTCCCCAACCATCCTGGGGGTCCCCAACCCTCCTAGGGGTCCCTAATCCTCCTGGGGGGGTCCCCAACCCTCCTGAGGGTCCCCAACCCTCCTGGGGGGTGCCTAACCATCCTGGGGGTCCCCAACCCTCCTGGGGGTCCCTAATCCTCCTAAGGGGGTCCCCAACCCTCCTGAGGGTCCCCAACCCTCCTGGGGGGGTCCCTAACCCTAACCCTCCTGGGGGTCCCTAACCCTCCTGGGGGCTCCCCAACCCTCCTGGGGGGTCCTCAACCCTCCTGGGGGGGTGACTAACCATCCTGGGGGGGTGCCTAACCCTCCTGGGGGTCCCCAACCCTCCTGGGGGGTCCCCAACCATCCTGGGGGTCCCCAACCCTCCTAGGGGTCCCTAATCCTCCTGGGGGGGTCCCCAACCCTCCTGAGGGTCCCCAACCCTCCTGGGGGGGTCCCTAACCCTAACCCTCCTGGGGGGTCCCTAACCCTCCTGGGGGGTGTCCTGGACCCTAACCCTCCTGGGGGGGGACCCTAACCCTAACCCTCCTGGGGGGGGACCCTAACCCTCCTGGGGGGGTCCCCAACCCTCTTGGGGGGGTCCCTAACCCTCCTGGGGGGTGTCCTGGACCCTAACCCTCCTGGGGGGGGACCCTAACCCTAACCCTCCTGGGGGGGACCCTAACCCTCCTGGGGGGTCCCCAACCCTCTTGGGGGGGTCCCTAACCCTCCTGGGGGGGGCCCTAACCCACCTGGGGGGGGCCCGACCCTCCTGGGGGGGGGTCCCCGACCCTCCTGGGGGGGTCCCTGACCCTAACCCACCTCCTTCTTTTTCATGATGATCTTCTTCTGCAGCACCTTCACAGCGTAGTACTTGGTGGTTTCTTTGTGCCGGGCCAGAAGAACCTGTGATAGAGGGGACATCTGTGTGAGGGGGGGCTCACGAGGAGCGCTGGGGGGGGCCGACCTTCCCAAAGCTGCCTTTGCCGATGATCTTGAGGTAGTCAAAATCGTAGGGTTTGATCCTGAAACAGAGACGGAGGTCAGAGCTGCAGCGAGCGGCTCCTGGAGGTGAGGACAGGAGGACAGGAGGACAGGAGGACAGGAGCAGGAGGACAGGAGGACAGGAGGAGGAGGACAGGAGGAGGAGGACAGGAGGACAGGAGGACAGGAGGACAGGAGCAGGAGGACAGGAGGACAGGAGCAGGAGGACAGGAGGACAGGAGGACAGGAGCAGGAGGACAGGAGGACAGGAGGACAGGAGGAGGAGGACAGGAGCAGGAGGACAGGAGGACAGGAGGACAGGAGCAGGAGGACAGGAGGACAGGAGGACAGGAGGACAGGAGGACAGGAGGACAGGAGGAGGAGGACAGGAGGAGGAGGACAGGAGGACAGGAGGACAGGAGGAGGAGGACAGGAGCAGGAGGACAGGAGGACAGGAGGACAGGAGCAGGAGGACAGGAGGAGGAGGACAGGAGGACAGGAGCAGGAGGACAGGAGGACAGGAGGACACTTACTGGGCGTCCTCGGCCAGGGAGCTGCGGGCGCTCAGGTACGCCTGAAAGGGGAGGAGACACAAGCCTGAGCACCTGCTGGCTCACGGGACCCCCGGGGACCCCCGGGGACCCGCGGGGACCCCCAGGGCTCCGGCTCCCTACCTGATCAGGAGGCCCCTTCTCCACCTCCTCGTTCTGGTTCTCGTCAATCTTCAGGAAGTTGTTCACCTCCACGCTGTGGGGGAGAGAAGGTCAGAGCGTCTGGGGCTTGGGGACGGTGTCCGGGGCCACGGGGCCACGGGGCCACTTCCTGGACTCAGGGAGGTCAGAGGCTCATCAGCCTCCAGGCTAAGCTGCTGACCCACCAGTGTCCTCAGGACGCTGCCTCACCCAGTCCAAGAGGTCTGACCAGGCCCAGCCCTGCCCCCTGACCCAGACCTGCCCCCAGACCCAGACCTGCCCCCTGACCCAGACCCGTCCCCTGACCCAGACCCGTCCCCTGACCCAGACCCGTCCCCTGACCCAGACCCAGCCCTGCCCCCTGACCCAGACCTGCCCCCAGACCCAGACCTGCCCCCTGACCCAGACCCGTCCCCTGACCCAGACCCGTCCCCTGACCCAGACCTGCCCCCTGACCCAGCCCTGCCCCCTGACCCAGACCTGCCCCCTGACCCAGCCCTGCCCCCTGACCCAGACCCGTCCCCTGACCCAGACCCAGCCCTGCCCCCTGACCCAGACCTGCCCCCAGACCCAGACCTGCCCCCAGACCCAGACCCGTCCCCTGACCCAGACCCGTCCCCTGACCCAGACCCGTCCCCTGACCCTGCTGCACGGGCACTTACTGCTGGCAGATGTGGGGGGTGGACACCAGCTTCTGGATGAAGTCGTTGAGGCCCATCTTCCTCTCCTTGATGAAGGCTGCATGGGGACAGGGACAGGGACAGGGACGGGGACAGGGACGGGGACGGGGACGAGGACGGAGACGAGGACAGGGACAGGGACGAGGACAGGGACAGGGACGGGGACAGGGACGGGGACGGGGACGAGGACGGAGACGAGGACAGGGACAGGGACGGGGACGAGGACGGAGACGAGGACAGGGACAGGGACGAGGACAGGGACGAGGACGAGGACAGGGACGAGGACAGGGACAGGGACGAGGACGAGGACGGGGACAGGGACGAGGACGAGGACAGGGACAGGGACGGGGACGAGGACAGGGACGGGGACGGGGACGAGGACAGGGACGGGGACGGGGACAGGGACAGGGACGGGGACAGGGACGAGGACGAGGACAGGGACGAGGACAGGGACAGGGACAGGGACAGGGACGGGGACAGGGACGAGGACGAGGACAGGGACAGGGACAGGGACGGGGACGAGGACAGGGACGGGGACGAGGACAGGGACGGGGACGGGGACAGGGAAAGGGACAGACACAGACACAGACTCGCGTCAGCCCTCATCCGCTCAGCGTGTTCAGCGCTAATGCGGGCTTAGGGTTACGCAACCGGGTCAGCCGTCACCCCGGCCCCGCACGGCCCGCCCCGGTCCGGCCCACACGGGGCCCGGTCCGGCCCACACGGGGCCCGGTCCGGCCCACACGGGGCCCGGTCCCGCAGCAGCTCACCGGTGAGGACGGCCACGATGCCCCTCATCCTGCAGTAGGTCAGGTCACAGCCGGCCTCCGTCACGGCCATGGTCCTCCTGATGGCCGCACCAGTCCCGCACCAGTCCCGCACCAGTCCCGCACCAGTCCTGCACCAGTCCCGCACCAGTCCTGCACTAATCCCTGCACCAGTCCCGCACCAGTCCCGCACCAGTCCCGCACCAGTCCTGCACTAATCCCTGCACCAGTCCCGCACCAGTCCCGCACCAGTCCCGCACGACGCCGCCGGACGCGTCCAGCGCTCCGCCGCTCAGGGAGCCGCTTTTAAAGCCTCCCCGGGTCACGTGGTGCCCCCAAGGCCACGCCCCCTCAGTCGTCACTCTAGTTGCTATGGCAATCACCGGGGCGTGACGTCACGAGACTCCACCGCAACCACATCCCGTGAAAGAGGGAGTGAATGGAGGGAGGGGGGGAGAGGAGAGGAGAGGAGAGGAGGAGAGGAAGAGAGGAGAGAAGAGGAGGAGAGGAAGAGAGGAGAGGAGAGAAGAGGAGGAGAGGAGAGGAAGAGAGGAGAGAAGAGGAGAGGAGGAGAGGAGAGGACTGGTTGTACTGGTTGTACTGGGTCCTGCCCTGCACCAGTGTGTAGTGGCTCTGTGCTGGTCAGACTGGATGGAGAACCAGAACTTCTGCTGGTCTCCCCTGATCATTGTGAGTGAGGGAAACCAGGCCTGGAGCTTCAGAAGTGGTTCAGTGGTCCAGGCTGAGCAGGGTTCCCAGTTTAACCAGCATTACCAGTGGTACCAGTCCTGCAGGAAACCTGAGCACATCAATTATCTCCATCAGAGGAGCAGCGGAGCCCCAGAACCCCCCAACCAGGACGGAGGTGGTCTGGACCGGTCTGACCAGTCTGGAGATGCACCAGTGCAGCAGGTCCAGGACCAGGTCCAGGACCAGGTCCAGGTCCAGGTCCAGACCTTCTGGTCAGAGACAACCCTCTTCTGGGAGCACACGTGAGCACAAACACACAGGAAGTCACACAAGTGTGTCTGTGGAGGACCAGGAACATCTCAGAAAGAGCCCTTCACGGTGTTGTCACGGTGTTGTCCTGGTGATGTCACGGTGTTGTCGCAGTGTTGTCCTGGTGATGTCACGGTGTTGTCCTGGTGATGTCACGGTGTTGGTGCGGTGTTGTCCTGGTGATGTCACGGTGTTGTCCTGGTGATGTGGCGGTGTTGTCCTGGTGATGTGGCGGTGTTGTCCTGGTGATGTCACAGTGTTGTCCTGGTGATGTCACGATGTCCTGGTGATGTCACGGTGTTGGTGCGGTGTTGTCCTGGTGATGTCACGGTGTTGTCCTGGTGATGTGGCGGTGTTGTCCTGGTGATGTGGCGGTGTTGTCCTGGTGTTGTCCTGGTGATGTCACGGTGTTGTCCTGGTGATGTCGCGGTGTTGTCCTGGTGATGTCACGGTGTTGTGCTGGTGATGTCACGGTGTTGTCGCGGTGTTGTCCTGGTGATGTCACGGTGTTGTCCTGGTGATGTTGCGGTGTTGTCCTGGTGATGTCACGGTGTTGTCCTGGTGATGTCACGGCATTGTCCTGGTGATGTCACGGTGTTGTCGCGGTGTTGTCCTGGTGATGTCACGGTGTTGTCCTGGTGATGTCGCGGTGATGTCACGGTGTTGTCCTGGTGTTGTCCTGGTGATGTCACGGTGATGTCCTGGTGATGTCCTGGTGATGTCACAGTGTTGTCCTGGTGTTGTCCTGGTGATGTCACGGTGTTGTCTAACCCTGACCTCAACTAGGCCTGAACATGAAGCCCGTCCGACCGCAGCGTCACCATCAAAACGTTCCAACCTCCTGGTCCTCATTCATTCATTCATTCATTCATTCATTCATTCATTCACTCATTCACTCATTTGAGGGTCAACAAGCAGCCCAAAACCACCAGTCCTTAAAACTCAGGACGGTGAAGAGCTAGAACTAGAAGGCTCCTCAAACTTCAGCCAGGCCTCCTCCCTCCACCTGGTCCAGGCGAGACCTCACCAGAATGGTCCAGGTGAGACCTCACCACCATGAAGGACCAGGTGAGACCTCACCACCATGAAGGACCAGGTGAGACCTCACCACCATGAAGGACCAGGTGAGACCTCACCACCATGAAGAACCAGGTGAGACCTCACCACCACGGTCCAGGTGAGACCTCACCACCATGAAGGACCAGGTGAGACCTCACCACCACGGTCCAGGTGAGACCTCACCACCATGAAGGACCAGGTGAGACCTCACCACCATGAAGAACCAGGTGAGACCTCACCACCACGGTCCAGGTGAGACCTCACCACCACAATGGTCCAGGTGAGACCTCACCACCACGGTCCAGGTGAGACCTCACCATGAAGGTCCAGGTGAGACCTCACCATGAAGGTCCAGGTGAGACCTCACCACCACGATGGTCCAGGTGAGACCTCACCACCACGGTCCAGGTGAGACCTCACCACCACGGTCCAGGTGAGACCTCACCATGAAGGACCAGGTGAGACCTCACCACCACGGTCCAGGTGAGACCTCACCATGAAGGTCCAGGTGAGACCTCACCACCACAATGGTCCAGGTGAGACCTCACCATGAAGGACCAGGTGAGACCTCACCACCACGGTCCAGGTGAGACCTCGAAGGAACCATCGTCCTTTGTCCTCATGAAGGTGAACTCACTGATGAAGGTGAACTCACCGATGAAGGCTCTCCTCCCCGTCTTCATGTCCTCGTCCTCGTCCTGCTGATCCTCCTCTGGACCTGCAGCTGCTGTGTGTCTGCAGCAGACAGCCCCCCTCCCCCTCCCCCCAGGGCTGTCCCATCAGATACCTGAGAACAGCCAGCAGAACAACACAGGTGTCTGGTTACCTCCCAGTGCTCCCCCAGGTGGACCAGTTTCCATGACTGGAGCAGCACTGGTGTGTGTGTGTGTGTGTGTGTGTGTGTGTGTGTGTGTGTGTGTGTGTGTGTGAGTGTGTGTGTGTGAGTATGTGTGTGTGTGTGTGTTAGTGTGTGTGTGTGTGTGAGTGTGTGTGAGTGTGTGTGTGTTAGTGTGTGTGTGAGAGTGTGTGTGAGTGTGTGTGAGTGAGTGTGTGTGTGATTGTGTGTGTGTGTGTGTGAACACAGGGAGGATTCTTCTGTGTCCAACAGAAGAATCCTCCAGGGAGGGGTGGTGGGTTCAGGTCCGGACCCCCCCCCCAGGGAGGGGTGGTGGGTTCAGGTCCAGGTCCTGGAGTGTCTTAGAGGAACCGTTGAGGGAGCAGGAAGCAGCTGAGGACCATCATGATCTTCTCTGGAGGTCAGGTCACAGGAGGGTCACGGTGTTGGTCACATGACGGGGGGGGCGTCTCCACAGCTGATGAGCTCAGCATCAGCTCCTGAGCTGCTCGTCAAACGTCCTCTGGGAGGAGACAGCGTCCTCCTGCTCCTGATCAGGAGAGGACGCTGTCTCCTCCTGTCGGACCTGAGGATCTGGACTACTGGACTACCTGTCCTACCCTACCTGTCCTGGTCTCCTTGTCCTACCCTACCTGTCCTACCCTACCTGTCCTGGTCTCCTTGTCCTACCCTACCTGTCCTACCCTACCTGTCCTGGTCTCCTTGTCCTACCCTACCTGTCCTACCCTACCTGTCCTGGTTGTTTCACCACCGATGAGGAGAGACCAGGGTTGAGATCAATCTTTACAGCTGGTCACCATGGTAACATGGTAAAATCTGATCTAATGTAAGAACTAATTAAGAATTAGATGACCTCTGTAAACAGTCCAGGTCCAGGTCCAGGTCCAGGTCTAGGTCCTGGTGGTGGTCCAGGTCCTGGTGGTGATCACCTCCTGATACAGGAATAGAAGCAGACTATGGTCTAATCTGGTCACCTTAATCCCCGTGTGAGGCTGAAGGAGGTGTTGGGTCAGGAGGACCTGGCTGATCCGTTTGTCTGTTTATAGCCTGACGGTGACGGAACACCGTGAACAGAACGCTGTTGCTATGGAACCCTGGAGGAGGGTTGTGTGGGTCTGCTGAACCAGTCTGTCTTCATCTCCATGGTCCAAAAGGATCCATCAACCAGGAGCAAACCCAGGTGGAGGACTTTGGGGGCTGAGATAGAGCAGCCACCCACCTGGAGGGTCCAGTCTTCTGAAGTGACACCATCGGGGTCAACATCGGGGTTGTCATCGGGGGCGTTATAGGGGTCAACATCAGAGTCTTCTCGGGGTCAAAATCAGGATCATCTTTAGGGTCATCATTAGCATCATTGGGATCATCATTGGGGTCATTGGTGTTCATTGGGGTCATCATTTGGGTCACCTTTGGGGTCATCATTGGGGTTGTCATTGGGGTCATCATTAGGGTTACCTTTGGGGTCATGATTGGCGTCATCGGGGTCATCATTGGGGTCATCATTGGGGTCATTGGGGTCATCATTGGGGTCAACATTGGGGTCCACTAAACAGTGACGCAACAGGAAACCAGGAAATATGATCCCACCATACCCAGTGCATCATTTACACCCTCAGCTACCACCAGTGTTACACTGTGAGTGTGTGTGTGTGTGTGTGTGTGTGTGTGTGTGTGTGTGTGTGTGTGTGTGTGTGTGTGTGTGTGTGTGTGTGGATTATAGCACTTAAAAATGGCCCCTGATCTGGACTCATTTACATTCTCAGAAACCCCTGACTACATCCAGGGTCAGAAAAGATTATCCATTAAATGAGAGGGTGCGTGTGTGTGTGAGTGTGTATGTGTGTGTGAGTGTGTATGTGTGTGTGTGTGTGGTTCCATCCATAAATGTTTTATGTCAAGGTTATACAACCCTCCCTTACCTAACTAACTCTAACAGCTCTGAGGGATTAAACTGAGACTGGAAACTGGAAATGTCCTGGTCTCCCTGTCCTGGTCTCCCTGTCCTACCCTACCTGTCCTACCCTACCTGTCCTGGTCTCCCTGTCCTACCCTACCTGTCCTGGTCTCCCTGTCCTACCCTACCTGTCCTGGTCACCCTGTCCTACCCTACCTGTCCTACCCTAACTGTCCTGGTCTCCCTGTCCTGGTCTCCCTGTCCTACCCTACCTGTCCTGGTCTCCCTGTCCTACCCTACCTGTCCTGGTCACCCTGTCCTACCCTACCTGTCCTACCCTAACTGTCCTGGTCTCCCTGTCCTGGTCTCCCTGTCCTACCCTACCTGTCCTACCCTACCTGTCCTGGTCACCCTGTCCTACCCTACCTGTCCTACCCTACCTGTCCTGGTCTCCCTGTCCTGATCTACCTGTCCTGGTCTCCCTGTCCTAGTCTCCCTGTCCTACCTTACCTGTCCTTGTCTCCCTGTCCTACCCTACCTGTCCTGGTCTCCCTGTCCTACCCTAACTGTCCTGGTCTCCCTGTCTTACCCTAACTGTCCTGGTCTCCCTGTCCTACCTTATCTGTCCTGGTCTCCCTGTCCTACCCTAACTGTCCTGGTCTCCCTGTCCTACCCTACCTGTCCTGGTCTACCTGTCCTGGTCTCCCTGTCCTACCCTACCTGTCCTGGTCTCCCTGTCCTACCCTACCTGTCCTGGTCTACCTGTCCTGGTCTCCCTGTCCTGGTCTACCTGTCCTGGTCTACCTGTCCTGGTCTACCTGTCCTGGTCTACCTGTCCTGTTAAAAGTATTTCTTCTGCCTAATCTCCATTTAGAGCTGCGGAGCTGCAGAGAACAGCTCCTGTGCAGTTCCTGCGTCACTGTGAGGCGTCTTTAGACCAGCACAACGGTTGCATGTCCACTGAGCATTAGATGACGTCACAGAGGATTACATCAGCGGCGCCGTGTGACTTTCACATCCGCGTGATGACTGAGCTCCTGGATGACCGTCATCCTGACCAGCGCTGGTGGAACAAACCCAGCACTTATACTGGGAGGACAGGAAGCAGCGCGGAGGACGGGGGCGTTGAGACCAGCTTTCTTTCTGCTAGATTGTCTATGATCTCCCTGTCAGAGGTTAGACACTCACCAGGATGTTGGTGTTCCTGGTGCAGCTGTCCCTGAGCACCAGACCTGTATTGTGTTGTGGCGGCTCCTCTTTGGTCCAGTGGAGGTTCCTCGTTATGGAGGGAGTGTGTGTGTGTGTGTGTGTGTGTTTGTGGGGGGGGGGGTCTGACCTGCAGCTGCTGTGCTGCGGGGGGCTCCACCGCCTGAGGCTGGTCAAAGGTCAGTGTCCTGACTGGACATCCCCATGCGTCATGGAGGAGAGGGTCCCTCTGGACAGACACACCTCCACCAGCCGTGTTCTTGAGTTTCACAGTTCTGAGCTGCTACAGACTTTGATCTTTTCTTTGCTCTTCACGGACGTTTTTCTTCCTCTGCGGTCTCTCTGGAGCGCCTCGCTCCTGTCCTGGGGCTCGTGCCTCCTTCGGCGGTCTCAGGCTCTGTTCTCCCAACACAAGCGCTCAGTTGTGACTTCACGTGAAACCACATGGTTCGTCTAATGCACCGCTTCAAAGACGGCATTTGCCCTCACGTTACTAATCCACAGTCACAAAGACGGATGAAGGCCGTACTCCTGCCAGTAACACGGCTTAAATGGGCAGAATGGGCCTTTTGTTCCAGACCGATCAGTGGAGTCTCATGACGGGATGCACAGGCTGTCAGGCTGAGGAGTCCTGCTGAGACCTGGATCAGAGACACAACAGCACAGGGGGAGTCAGAACCACTAGGTCTGGAAACAGAGGCTACAGACAGCAGCTACAGACAGTGGCTACAGACAGTGGGTACAGACAGCTACAGACATCAGCTACAGAGGCTACAGGCAGTGGCTGCAGACAGCAGCTACAGACAGTGGATACAGACAGCAGCTACAAAGAGTGGATACAGACAGCTACAGAGGCTACAGCCAGTGGCTACAGACAGCTAGAGAGGCTACAGACAGTGGCTACAGACAGCTACAGACAGTGGCTACAGACAGCTACAGACAGTGGCTACAGACAGCTACAGACAGCTACAGAGGCTACAGACAGTGGCTACAGAGGCTACAGACAGTGGCTACAGACAGCTACAGACAGTGGCTACAGAGGCTACAGACAGTGGCTACAGACAGCTACAGACAGTGGCTACCAACAGTGGCTACAGAGGTTACAGTGGCTACAGACAGCAGCTACAGACAGCAGCTACAGACAGTTGCTATAGTCTATGTAAGTGTATGTAAATAAAACACATATATTGTCACTGACAGTATCTTCCCTTCCTTCCTGACCTGCTTGTGGCTGGATGTGACTCAGATGTTCAGACGGAGGATTTGGATCCCTGGACTCTCCTCCCCGCGTTTGTGTGTATCTGAGGGTGCATGTGTTTGAGGGAGACCCTGGTGAACCTCCACAACCTGCAGATGTGAGCAGGAGGAACAGGCCCAGGAGAGCGCCGAAGCCTCAGAGGCCTCAAACCCTCAACCTCTGAACCTCGTGTAGCACGTGTTTGTCTCTCGTGGTGCTGAAAGGTCACATGACTCCTGGTAGGTCAGCAGGTTTGGATCAGAGATTAGGAGGCTGGAGGGTCAGGAGGACCTTCACTCGTGTCTCAGATGTTTGTCATGAAGCAGTCTGCAGAACCTCCGTCTCCTCACCTGAAGGCAGTGGAGGAGACGGAGACGTCCTCACGTCTCTCCTCAGCTCTCCTGATGAAGACTCCGGGCGTTCTTCGTGGGTGTGACGTCACTCCCTGTTACATAAAGTCAAGGTCGCTCGAGCAGAGAGGAATGCTTGTGAAACTCCAAATCTCTTGAGCTCCTTTCAGCCCAGCCCGTGCCCGAGCGCTGTGAGGCTGCTGGTGTGCGTCTGCGCGTCCTGGACCTCGTCCCCCTCCAGCGAGAGGTTGCGTAAGTGCTGCTGCGCATCTGGGTTAATGTGGCTGAGGAGGACACCACAGATTACAGCAGATACTCTCAGCCCCCCCCACACACACACACACACACATCTGCTGCAGCTGGAGGGGGACCTGTTCTGTTGCCATAGATACGGACCCACTGCAGCGTTCTTCACAGGGTTAACGTGGAACAGGAGCACTGGGAGGGTCCAGTCCCACCGTACAGAAGAACCTCGGCAGACAGAACCAGGACCTTCTGATAACAAGCTGGACCCCATCAGGCAGAACCTGAGCAGAACCTGAGCAGAACCCAAAGCTCGTCTGCTGTGGGTTAACGAAGCCTTCACCTGATCTCCTGGGGGGTGGAGGGGTGAGCTCGGTCTGTGGTCTCAGCTGACACTGAACCAGAGCAAAACCAGAACCAGAACCAGAACCAGCTGCTGGTCCCCTTAAAGTAATGAACTGAATCTTTCATCTGACTGGTCAGCAGGCAGGACCAGTCCAACATCTACTGAGATGTTCTTCATATTTAGAGCAGGAGTTTCTCCTCATCAACAGCACTGGTTTGTTCTGGTCTCACTGGTTTGTTCTGGTCTCACTGGTTTGGTCTCACTGGTTTGTTCTGGTCTCACTGGTTTGGTCTCACTCGTTTG
>CAJVRN010000219.1:4435000-4442500 GCA_911728415.1 Lagocephalus sceleratus | reverse complement strand
CGGCTGTGACTCTCTAGAGTCTTTTCTCTGTCCTGAGTGGACAAAATGGCGGACAGCAGCGTGGAAGTGAGTCCAGAGACCTTTAGTCAGTGAAGGCTGGTGCAGATGTTTACAGAGCTTTACAGATGTTTACAGAGCTTTACAGATGTTTACATGAGTGCTCAGGCATTTCTAGGTGTGTGCAGATGTTTCCAGATGTTAGCAGGCGTTTACAGAGGTTTCCAGGCTTTTCCAGACATTTCCAGGCGTGTGCAGATGTTTCCAGACATTCCTAGGTGTGTGCAGATGTTTCCAGATGTTAGCAGGCGTTTACAGAGGTTTCCAGGCTTTTCCAGACATTTCCAGGCGTGTGCAGATGTTTCCAGACATTCCTAGGTGTGTGCAGATGTTTACAGATGTTAGCAGGCGTTTACAGAGGTTTCCAGGCTTTTCCAGACACTTCCAGGCGTGTGCAGATGTTTCCAGAGGCCCAGCCTGCCGTGGCTGCGTCCTGTCCTCATGTCTGCCAGAGTGAAGGAGGCTGTTTGAGGCTCTGCTGTGGTCCTCCACGGCGGGGTTATAGGTCTCCCTCCAACATCTGTTGATGAACCTGAGTGTGTGTGTGTGTGTGTGTGTGTGTGTGTGTGTGTGTGTGAGTATGAGAGTGTGTGTGGGGTCTTGACCTGAGATCTCTGTCTCCAGACCTGCAGGTGAAGACCTCCTGGTGAATCTTCATCATGACAGAATAAAACGTGCAACATTCTGCAGCATCTTAGGGTGAACGTGGGGACGGACAGTGGAACAGGTGGGTCCAGGTACAGGCCTTTCCAGGTGTTTCCAGGCCTTTCAAGGTGTTTCAAGGCCTTTCCAGGTGTGTGCAGATGTTTCCAGACATTCCTAGGTGTGTGCAGATGTTTCCAGATGTTAACAGGCGTTTACAGAGGTTTCCAGGCTTTTCCAGACATTTCCAGGCGTGTGCAGATGTTTCCAGAGGCCCAGCCTGCCGTGGCTGCGTCCTGTCCTCATGTCTGCCAGAGTGAAGGAGGCTGTTTGAGGCTCTGCTGTGGTCCTCCACGGCGGGGTTATAGGTCTCCCTCCAACATCTGGTCCTGATGTGACGACCTCCTGGAGCGCTCCACCTCTGAAGACTAATCAGGGTCACCTTGTGCTGCAGGTTCCTCCGCCCTGGGCCGTCATCGCTGCTCTCTCACCAGACCGTTTTCCTGGAGAATGTTGATTGAAGTGGATCTTCTGGGCACACGATCACCTTGGGTTAACCTGTGTGACTAATAAACCTCTGGACACATCCTGCTCTCCTCCTTCTTCATAAATGAGCCCAGATTGTTTCTGAATGACTGTTTGGTTTTGGGGTTCTCCTCTAAAGAAGGGTCTAGACCAGGGGTCTCCAGGTCCCCCCAGGGGTCTCCAGGTCCCCCCAGGGGGTCTCCAGGTCCCCCCCAAAGGGCCGTGAGGCTGCAGGTTCTGGTCCCACCAGTCCAGCTCACCCAGTTTGACCAGTCAGCTGTTGAAGACTCAGATGAGTTGATGAAGTGAGTCCAGTCTGGTGCTGCTGCTGCTGGGTTGGACCAGAACCTGCAGCCTCACGGACCTCTGGGGGGGACCTGGAGACCTCTGGGGGGGACCTGGAGACCCCTGGGGGGGACCTGGAGACCCCTGGGGGAACTGGGGCCCTGGGGGGACCTGGAGACCCCTGGTCTGGACCCTCTAGACCAGGGGGGACCTGGAGACCCCTGAGGGAGGGGGGACCTGGAGACCCCTGAGGGAGGGGGGACCTGGAGACCCCTGGGTTAGATGAACGCCCATGACCACGTGAACGTTGATGTTTCCAGCGTTACTGGAGCGTTGGACCTTCACAATAAAGGCCTGGAGGTCAGAGTGGTGGTCCAGGGTTAGACCCTCCAGATGTGGACAGCAGCTGCCAACCTTCTTGGACCTGATGAAGCACTTTAAATGTGTTTCTACATTCTCATATATATTTGTGTATGTGGGGAAAATATCGAGTCCGAATAAGCGCCTTGTGACGTGGTTGGTTAAATAACATTAAACATATAAAGGCTTGATTTTTAAATCTTACAAAGTTTGGGTAGCTTTATTTTGAAAGGTTCAAAGTTAGGAGCGGATATGACGTTGCGTTTGCTTTCACTTTGAGACTCCGAAGTTGCTGATCGTTGAGGCTCCTGCGGGCTGGAGGTCCGGTTTGGAGGGGCGGGGGTCTGATGGACGCGGACGGACGCACCCTGGAGGTCCTGGGGGTCCCCGACCTCCTGCCCGACGATCGCACCGCCGACAAGCTGCTGATCTACTTCCTGCGGCGGAGGCACGGGGGGGGGGAGGTGCTGCGGCTGCGGTACCCCTGCTACCTGCCCGGACAGGCCTTCGTCACCTTCGAGGAGCCGCACGGTGAGACCATCACAGGGACATCAAGGGAGTCAACATCAAAGACCCTCCTGGTCCAGGGGTCAAAGGTTGAACAGGGAGAAGGTCCAGGTGGTCCAGGACCTGAGGAGGGTGGAGGTCCTGTGAAGGTCCTGGAGGAGGTAGAGGAGGGTGATGAAGAGCAGGTGCTGAAGGTCCTGTGTGAAGGTCCTGTGTGAAGGTCCTGTGTGAAGGTCCTGTCTGAAGGTCCTGTGTGAAGGTCCTGTGTGAAGGTCCTGTGTGAAGGTCCTGTGTGAAGGTCCTGTGTGAAGGTCCTGTCTGAAGGTCCTGTGTGAAGGTCCTGTCTGAAGGTCCTGTGTGAAGGTCCTGTGTGAAGGTCCTGTCTGAAGGTCCTGTGTGAAGGTCCTGTCTGAAGGTCCTGTGTGAAGGTCCTTTCTGAAGGTCCTGTGTGAAGGTCCTGTCTGAAGGTCCTGTGTGAAGGTCCTGTGTGAAGGTCTGTGTGAAGGTCCTGTGTGAAGGTCCTGTGTGAAGGTCCTGTGTGAAGGTCCTGTGTGAAGGTCCTGTCTGAAGGTCCTGTGTGAAGGTCCTTTCTGAAGGTCCTGTGTGAAGGTCCTGTCTGAAGGTCCTGTGTGAAGGTCCTGTGTGAAGGTCTGTGTGAAGGTCCTGTGTGAAGGTCCTGTGTGAAGGTCCTGTGTGAAGGTCCTGTCTGAAGGTCCTGTGTGAAGGTCCTGTGTGAAGGTCCTTTCTGAAGGTCCTGTGTGAAGGTCCTGTCTGAAGGTCCTGTGTGAAGGTCCTGTGTGAAGGTCCTGTCTGAAGGTCCTGTGTGAAGGTCCTGTGTGAAGGTCCTGTGTGAAGGTCCTGTCTGAAGGTCTGTGTGAAGGTCTGTGTGAAGGTCCTGTGTGAAGGTCCTGTGTGAAGGTCCTGTCTGAAGGTCCTGTGTGAAGGTCCTTTCTGAAGGTCCTGTCTGAAGGTCCTGTCTGAAGGTCCTGTGTGAAGGTCCTTTCTGAAGGTCCTGTCTGAAGGTCCTTTCTGAAGGTCCTGTGTGAAGGTCCTGTGTGAAGGTCCTGTCTGAAGGTCCTTTCTGAAGGTCCTGTGTGAAGGTCCTGTCTGAAGGTCCTTTCTGAAGGTCCTGTGTGAAGGTCCTGTCTGAAGGTCCTGTGTGAAGGTCCTGTGTGAAGGTCCTGTCTGAAGGTCCTGTGTGAAGGTCCTGTGTGAAGGTCTGTGTGAAGGTCCTGTGTGAAGGTCCTTTCTGAAGGTCTGTGTGAAGGTCTGTGTGAAGGTCCTGTGTGAAGGTCCTTTCTGAAGGTCTGTCTGAAGGTCTGTCTGAAGGTCTGTCTGAAGGTCCTGTGTGAAGGTCCTGTGTGAAGGTCCTGTGTGAAGGTCCTGTCTGAAGGTCTGTGTGAAGGTCCTGTGTGAAGGTCCTGTCTGAAGGTCCTGTCTGAAGGTCTGTGTGAAGGTCCTGTGTGAAGGTCCTGTGTGAAGGTCCTGTCTGAAGGTCCTGTCTGAAGGTCTGTGTGAAGGTCCTGTGTGAAGGTCCTGTCTGAAGGTCCTGTGTGAAGGTCCTGTGTGAAGGTCCTGTCTGAAGGTCCTTTCTGAAGGTCTGTCTGAAGGTCTGTGTGAAGGTCCTGTCTGAAGGTCCTGTCTGAAGGTCTGTGTGAAGGTCCTGTGTGAAGGTCCTGTCTGAAGGTCCTGTCTGAAGGTCTGTGTGAAGGTCTGTGTGAAGGTCCTGTGTGAAGGTCTGTGTGAAGGTCTGTGTGAAGGTCTGTGTGAAGGTCCTGTCTGAAGGTCTGTCTGAAGGTCCTGTCTGAAGGTCTGTGTGAAGGTCTGTCTGAAGGTCTGTGTGAAGGTCTGTGTGAAGGTCCTGTCTGAAGGTCTGTCTGAAGGTCCTGTCTGAAGGTCTGTCTGAAAGTCTGTGTGAAGGTCCTGTCTGAAGGTCCTGTGTGAAGGTCCTGTGTGGAGGTCCTGTGAAGGTCCTGGAGGAGGTAGAGGAGGGTGATGAAGAGCAGGTGCTGAAGGTCCTGTGTGAAGGTCCTGTGTGAAGGTCTGTCTGAAGGTCCTGTGTGAAGGTCCTGTCTGAAGGTCCTGTGTGAAGGTCTGTCTGAAGGTCTGTCTGAAGGTCTGTGTGAAGGTCTGTCTGAAGGTCCTGTCTGAAGGTCTGTGTGAAGGTCCTGTGTGAAGGTCCTGTCTGAAGGTCCTGTCTGAAGGTCTGTGTGAAGGTCTGTGTGAAGGTCCTGTGTGAAGGTCTGTGTGAAGGTCTGTGTGAAGGTCTGTGTGAAGGTCCTGTCTGAAGGTCTGTCTGAAGGTCCTGTCTGAAGGTCTGTGTGAAGGTCTGTCTGAAGGTCTGTGTGAAGGTCTGTGTGAAGGTCCTGTCTGAAGGTCTGTCTGAAGGTCCTGTCTGAAGGTCTGTCTGAAAGTCTGTGTGAAGGTCCTGTCTGAAGGTCCTGTGTGAAGGTCCTGTGTGGAGGTCCTGTGAAGGTCCTGGAGGAGGTAGAGGAGGGTGATGAAGAGCAGGTGCTGAAGGTCCTGTGTGAAGGTCCTGTGTGAAGGTCTGTCTGAAGGTCCTGTGTGAAGGTCCTGTCTGAAGGTCCTGTGTGAAGGTCTGTCTGAAGGTCTGTCTGAAGGTCTGTGTGAAGGTCTGTCTGAAGGTCCTGTCTGAAGGTCCTGTCTGAAGGTCCTGTCTGAAGGTCCTGTGTGAAGGTCTGTCTGAAGGTCCTGTGTGAAGGTCCTGTGTGAAGGTCCTGTGTGAAGGTCCTGTCTGAAGGTCTGTCTGAAGGTCCTGTGTGAAGGTCCTGTGTGAAGGTCTGTCTGAAGGTCCTGTGTGAAGGTCTGTCTGAAGGTCTGTGTGAAGGTCCTGTGTGAAGGTCCTTTCTGAAGGTCCTGTGTGAAGGTCCTGTGTGAAGGTCCTTTCTGAAGGTCCTGTGTGAAGGTCCTGTCTGAAGGTCTGTCTGAAGGTCCTGTGTGAAGGTCCTGTGTGAAGGTCCTGTGTGAAGGTCTGTCTGAAGGTCTGTCTGAAGGTCTGTGTGAAGGTCTGTCTGAAGGTCCTGTCTGAAGGTCTGTCTGAAGGTCCTGTCTGAAGGTCTGTCTGAAGGTCTGTGTGAAGGTCCTGTCTGAAGGTCTGTCTGAAGGTCCTGTCTGAAGGTCCTGTCTGAAGGTCCTTTCTGAAGGTCCTGTCTGAAGGTCCTTTCTGAAGGTCCTGTCTGAAGGTCCTGTGTGAAGGTCCTTTCTGAAGGTCCTGTGTGAAGGTCCTGTGTGAAGGTCCTTTCTGAAGGTCCTGTGTGAAGGTCCTGTGTGAAGGTCTGTGTGAAGGTCCTGTGTGAAGGTCCTTTCTGAAGGTCTGTCTGAAGGTCCTGTGTGAAGGTCCTGTGTGAAGGTCTGTGTGAAGGTCCTGTGTGAAGGTCCTTTCTGAAGGTCTGTCTGAAGGTCCTGTGTGAAGGTCCTGTGTGAAGGTCTGTGTGAAGGTCCTGTCTGAAGGTCCTGTCTGAAGGTCCTGTCTGAAGGTCCTGTGTGAAGGTCCTTTCTGAAGGTCTGTCTGAAGGTCCTGTGTGAAGGTCCTGTGTGAAGGTCTATGTGAAGGTCCTGTCTGAAGGTCCTGTCTGAAGGTCTGTGTGAAGGTCCTGTCTGAAGGTCCTGTCTGAAGGTCCTGTGTGAAGGTCCTGTGTGAAGGTCCTGTCTGAAGGTCCTGTCTGAAGGTCCTGTGTGAAGGTCCTGTCTGAAGGTCCTGTGTGAAGGTCCTGTGTGAAGGTCTGTCTGAAGGTCCTGTGTGAATGTCCTGTCTGAAGGTCCTGTGTGAAGGTCCTGTGTGAAGGTCTGTCTGAAGGTCCTGTCTGAAGGTCCTGTGTGAAGGTCCTGTGTGAAGGTCCTGTGTGAAGGTCCTGTCTGAAGGTCCTTTCTGAAGGTCCTGTCTGAAGGTCTGTGTGAAGGTCTGTCTGAAGGTCCTGTCTGAAGGTCCTGTGTGAAGGTCCTGTCTGAAGGTCTGTCTGAAGGTCTGTCTGAAGGTCCTGTGTGAAGGTCCTGTGTGAAGGTCCTGTCTGAAGGTCCTGTCTGAAGGTCCTGTGTGAAGGTCTGTCTGAAGGTCCTGTGTGAAGGTCTGTCTGAAGGTCCTGTGTGAAGGTCCTTTCTGAAGGTCCTGTGTGAAGGTCTGTCTGAAGGTCTGTCTGAAGGTCCTGTGTGAATGTCCTGTCTGAAGGTCCTGTCTGAAGGTCTGTCTGAAGGTCTGTGTGAAGGTCTGTGTGAAGGTCCTGTGTGAAGGTCTGTCTGAAGGTCTGTCTGAAGGTCCTGTCTGAAGGTCCTGTGTGAAGGTCCTTTCTGAAGGTCCTGTCTGAAGGTCCTGTCTGAAGGTCCGTTCTGAAGGTCCTGTCTGAAGGTCCTGTCTGAAGGTCCTGTCTTAAGGTCTGTGTGAAGGTCCTGTCTGAAGGTCTGTGTGAAGGTCCTGTGTGAAGGTCCTGTCTGAAGGTCTGTGTGAAGGTCCTGTGTGAAGGTCTGTCTGAAGGTCCTGTGTGAAGGTCTGTGTGAAGGTCCTGTCTGAAGGTCCTGTCTGAAGGTCTGTGTGAAGGTCCTGTCTGAAGGTCTGTGTGAAGGTCCTGTCTGAAGGTCTGTGTGAAGGTCCTGTCTGAAGGTCCTGTGTGAAGGTCTGTGTGAAGGTCCTGTGTGAAGGTCCTGTCTGAAGGTCCTGTGTGAAGGTCTGTGTGAAGGTCCTGTCTGAAGGTCTGTGTGAAGGTCCTGTGTGAAGGTCCTGTCTGAAGGTCCTGTCTGAAGGTCCTGTCTGAAGGTCTGTGTGAAGGTCCTGTGTGAAGGTCTGTATGAAGGTCCTGTCTGAAGGTCTGTGTGAAGGTCCTGTGTGAAGGTCCTGTCTGAAGGTCCTGTCTGAAGGTCCTGTGTGAAGGTCTGTGTGAAGGTCCTGTCTGAAGGTCCTGTGTGAAGGTCTGTGTGAAGGTCCTGTCTGAAGGTCCTGTCTGAAGGTCCTGTGTGAAGGTCCTGTCTGAAGGTCCTGTGTGAAGGTCCTGTCTGAAGGTCCTGTCTGAAGGTCTGTGTGAAGGTCCTGTGTGAAGGTCCTGTGTGAAGGTCCTTGCTGAAGGTCCTGTGTGAAGGTCCTGTCTGAAGGTCCTGTCTGAAGGTCCTTTCTGA
>CAJVRN010000219.1:4405000-4425000 GCA_911728415.1 Lagocephalus sceleratus | reverse complement strand
CTGGCAACATGTGAGACACACACACACACACACATACTCACACACACACT
Source organism: Lagocephalus sceleratus (assembly GCA_911728415.1). NCBI lineage: Eukaryota > Metazoa > Chordata > Actinopteri > Tetraodontiformes > Tetraodontidae > Lagocephalus > Lagocephalus sceleratus. Next base: position 4,424,950 of record CAJVRN010000219.1, on the reverse strand, counting down.
CACACACACACACTCACACGCTCACACACACACACGCTCACACACACACTCACACACACACACACTCACACACACTCAGAAGTCTCACTGGGTTAATAATCTCAATAATCTACGTGATGACATCGTAGGAACTTTAGTTGTGTTCAAAGACACAAGGTCAACAAGGTCAGGACATCCCCCTGAGAAGGTGACAGATGAGCGGGGTGTGTCCTAACCCAGACCTGGTCCTCCTGCTCAGATCGATTACTTCAACAACCAGATCATCGTGGACCTGGTGGAGCAGCCCCACAAGGGCATCCTCTCCATCCTGGATGAGGCCTGCCTCACCGTGGGCAACGTCACCGACACCGTCTGCCTGGACAGCATGGACACCAAGCTGGCTCAGCACCCCCACTACACCTCCCGCAAGGTGAGAGTCGCCCCCTGTCCCCCCCCCCCCCCCATCAGGTCCTGTCAGGTTCTCTCAAGAGTCCTGGTCCTTTTAGAGTGCAGCTCCGCGGCGCGGCCAGCAGGGGGCGACGTTCCTCCACTGTCTGTCCGGGGGGGCAGCACTCACGGCCTGTCTGTCCGGGGGGGCCTCTCTGTCCGGGGGGGCAGCACTCACGGCCTGTCTGTCCCCTCAGCTCACCCCCACAGACAAGAGCATGGACTTCCAGAAGCACTTCCGGGTTCACCACTATGCTGGAGACGTCACGTGAGTCCCAATCACACGACTGGAGGGCACTTATATCGGTCCGTCCGTCCATACGTCCGTTCGTTCGTTCGTTCGTTCGTTAAGGCATTTCGGTGTCAAAGCTTCAGATTTATCGGTGGTGGTCAGCTGTGACGACCCCTGACCTTCATGTCTTTGATCTCTGTGATGTCACTGACCAATCAAAGAGCTGTTGGCAGGTGTGATCCTGAGGAAGAGAACTGTTCTGGGATCAGACCAGGGAGGGCAGCCACCAGCACCACGTGTGTTGTTGTTGTGTTGTTGTGTTGTTGGACCGACCTGTTGTTGTTGCTGGTGTTTCTACCCCAATGCCCCCCCCCCTGGGTCACCTGTCCAGAGCTCCATACTGGGTCAGCCTGAGCAGAGCCCAGAGGAGGATTTTTAAACACCTCACAAAGAAGAAAGAAATGAATGAAAGTGTGGAGGAGCTCTCCAGTCACCCCTTCATCACCCCCCATCCTGGCTGTCACCCCTTCATCACCCCCCATCCTGGCTGTCACCCCTTCATCACCCCATCCTGGCTGTCACCCCTTCATCACCCCCCCATCCTGGCTGTCACCCCTTCATCACCCCCCATCCTGGCTGTCACCCCTTCATCACCCCCCATCCTGGCTGTCACCCCTTCATCACCCCCCCATCCTGGCTGTCACCCCTTCATCACCCCCCATCCTGGCTGTCACCCCTTCATCACCCCCCATCCTGGCTGTCACCCCTTCATCACCCCCCATCCTGGCTGTCACCCCTTCATCACCCCATCCTGGCAGTCACCCCTTCATCACCCCCCATCCTGGCTGTCACCCCTTCATCACCCCCCATCCTGGCTGTCACCCCTTCATCACCCCCCCATCCTGGCTGTCACCCCTTCATCACCCCCCATCCTGGCTGTCACCCCTTCATCACCCCCCCATCCTGGCTGTCACCCCTTCATCACCCCCCCATCCTGGCTGTCACCCCTTCATCACCCCCATCCTGGCTGTCACCCCTTCATCACCCCCCATCCTGGCTGTCACCCCTTCATCACCCCCCCATCCTGGCTGTCACCCCTTCATCACCCCCCATCCTGGCTGTCACCCCTTCATCACCCCCCATCCTGGCTGTCACCCCTTCATCACCCCCCATCCTGGCTGTCACCCCTTCATCACCCCCCATCCTGGCTGTCACCCCTTCATCACCCCCCCATCCTGGCTGTCACCCCTTCATCACCCCCCCATCCTGGCTGTCACCCCTTCATCACCCCCCATCCTGGCTGTCACCCCCTTCATCACCCCCCATCCTGGCTGTCACCCCTTCATCACCCCCCATCCTGGCTGTCACCCCTTCATCACCCCCCATCCTGGCTGTCACCCCTTCATCACCCCCATCCTGGCTGTCACCCCTTCATCACCCCCATCCTGGCTGTCACCCCTTCATCACCCCCCCATCCTGGCTGTCACCCCTTCATCACCCCCATCCTGGCTGTCACCCCTTCATCACCCCATCCTGGCAGTCACCCCTTCATCACCCCCCATCCTGGCTGTCACCCCTTCATCACCCCCCATCCTGGCTGTCACCCCTTCATCACCCCCCATCCTGGCTGTCACCCCTTCATCACCCCCCATCCTGGCTGTCACCCCTTCATCACCCCCATCCTGGCTGTCACCCCTTCATCACCCCCCCCATCCTGGCTGTCACCCCTTCATCACCCCCCATCCTGGCTGTCACCCCTTCATCACCCCCCATCCTGGCTGTCACCCCTTCATCACCCCCCATCCTGGCTGTCACCCCTTCATCACCCCCCATCCTGGCTGTCACCCTTCATCACCCCCCATCCTGGCTGTCACCCCTTCATCACCCCCCATCCTGGCTGTCACCCCTTCATCACCCCCCCCATCCTGGCTGTCACCCCTTCATCACCCCCCATCCTGGCTGTCACCCCTTCATCACCCCCATCCTGGCTGTCACCCCTTCATCACCCCCCATCCTGGCTGTCACCCCTTCATCACCCCCCCCATCCTGGCTGTCACCCCTTCATCACCCCCCATCCTGGCTGTCACCCCTTCATCACCCCCCATCCTGGCTGTCACCCCTTCATCACCCCCCATCCTGGCTGTCACCCCTTCATCACCCCCCCATCCTGGCTGTCACCCCTTCATCACCCCCATCCTGGCTGTCACCCCTTCATCACCCCCCATCCTGGCTGTCACCCCTTCATCACCCCATCCTGGCAGTCACCCCTTCATCACCCCCATCCTGGCTGTCACCCCTTCATCACCCCCCATCCTGGCTGTCACCCCTTCATCACCCCCCATCCTGGCTGTCACCCCTTCATCACCCCCCCATCCTGGCTGTCACCCCTTCATCACCCCCCATCCTGGCTGTCACCCCTTCATCACCCCCCATCCTGGCTGTCACCCCTTCATCACCCCCCATCCTGGCTGTCACCCCTTCATCACCCCCCATCCTGGCTGTCACCCCTTCATCACCCCCCATCCTGGCTGTCACCCCCCATCCTGCCCCCCCCACTCCCTCGCTGTAGTCTCCCAGCTAAATATACCCCGTCCTCCATCCACCCCCCCGTTGATGCTCTGACCTACTTCTCTTGCTCCTCTTCCTCTTTTCTTCTCTCGCCCTGTCTCCTCTCTCACCCCCCCTGCAGCTGGTAGACTGCTGCTCTTCACACGTTCACCCCCCCAAAGATGATGACCTCGTCTTTATGAGACGGGTCACTTTGACTTGTACGTGCACGGACCCCCTCTATCACCAGAACCCTCCCCTCTCTATCTCACCCACCTCACCCTCACCCTTCAGACATAAACACTCTTCCTCTTCCTGCCTGTGGGGGGCTCACGCCTCTGTCCCAACCCACTCACTCCCTCACTCCCTCCCTCTCTCTCTCTCTCCCTCACTCCCTTCCTCTCTCTCTCCCTCACTCACTTCCTCTCTCTCTCCTTCACTTACTTCCTATCTCTCTCTCCCTCACTCACTCTCTCTCCCTCACTTCCTCTCTCTCTCAGTCTTTCTCCCTCCCTCACTTCCTCTCTCACTCTCTCTCTCTCAGTCTCTCTCCCTCCCTCCCTCTCTCTCTCTGCTGCCCCTCAGGGATCTGATGGTCAGGTGGTACGGTCGGTGCCCGTGTGCCAAGGGGACACATCTGTCACAGCTGGCTTCCAGATGTGACAGTCTGGGACACTGTCACATCTGGGCCAGACAGACAACATGTGACCTGTCTGCTTGTGTGGGTGTGTTTTTGGGGAGGGCGGTGTGTGAGCTATCCTCCTGGACAGGACACACTTCTTGTGGCCGCCTTTGTTCTCTGCCGTGTTTTAGGAGTGTTTAGGAGTGTTCACGAGTGTTTAGGAGTGTTCACGAGTGTTTAGGAGTGTTCATGAGTGTTTAGGAGTGTTTAGGAGTGTTCACGAGTGTTTAGGAGTGTTTAGGAGTGTTTAGGAGTGTTCAGATGTGTTCAGGACTGTTTAGGAGTGTTCAGGAATGTTCAGGAGTGTTCAGGAATGTTCAGGAGTGTTCAGGTGTGTTCAGGAGTGTTCAAGTGTGTTCAGGAGTGTTTAGGAGTGTTTAGGAGTGTTCATGAGTGTTCACGAGTGTTTAGGAGTGTTCATGAGTGTTCAGGTGTGTTCAGGAGTGTTTAGGAGTGTTCATGAGTGTTCAGGTGTGTTCAGGAGTGTTTAGGAGTGTTTAGGAGTGTTCAGATGTGTTCAGATGTGTTCAGGAGTGTTTAGGAGTGTTTAGGAGTGTTCAGATGTGTTCAGAAGTGTTCATGAGTGTTCACGAGTGTTTAGGAGTGTTCAGGAGTGTTCAGGTGTGTTCAGGAGTGTTCAAGAGTGTTCAGGTGTGTTCAGGAGTGTTTAGGAGTGTTCATGAGTGTTCAGGTGTGTTCAGGAGTGTTTAGGAGTGTTTAGGAGTGTTCAGATGTGTTCAGGAGTGTTCAGGAGTGTTCAGGTGTGTTCAGGTGTGTTCACGAGTGTTTATGAGTGTTTATGAGTGTTCAGGAGTGTTTAGGAGTGTTCAGGTGTGTTCAGGAGTGTTCACGAGTGTTCAGGTGTGTTCAGGTGTGTTCACGAGTGTTCAGGAGTGTTCAGGAGTGTTCAGGAGTGTTCAGGTGTGTTCAGGTGTGTTCAGGTGCTTTCAGCTGTGTTCACCACAACCCACCATCGTGGTGAACACACCTGTCTACACACACCAGACTGTAATTCTCAAACGTGTGTCTGTGAACAAGGGGACAGATCAGCTGGTTCAGCGGTTTCCTCCCTGATGACACAAACTAAACTGTAATTCACATGGATGAAAGCAAAAACACGGAGGCTGTTGGCAGATTGAAGATGGGAATGCTGGAGTAGATGGAGGATCAGAACAGGAAGTTGACCAGAGCAGGAGGTGATGTGAAGGACAGGAACAGAGCAGATGAACATCCACAGGAGCCAAAGTGTCCCCATGGGAAGGTCCAACTTGTGGGTCCAATTGTGACACCCACAGGACACAGACCCCCCCATAGAGACCCCCCTTGACCTTAGGAGGTTGATCTGAAGCAGCCCCTCAGCACAGCACCCTAACCCCTCAGGCATGATGAGAGGAGTCTGTGTTGACCCACCTCGGCTCCCGTAGCTGCTGAGGGGACTCTCCAGGAGTCCAGCTCACTGCTTCTTCGCTCAAGCTCGTCTCTCTTGCAGGTATTCCATCGAGGGGTTCTTGGACAAGAACAAAGACCCTCTCTTTCAGGATTTTAAGCGCCTCATGTTCAACAGGTACTGAACCTCTGTCCATCTCGATCACCTCATCAGTTCCTCCTGACAACCTTTCTTTCCTTTTTCTGTCTGAAAGCACCAACCCAGCGTTCAAGGAGATGTGGCCAGATGGACATCTGGGAATCACAGAGGTCACCAAGCGACCCCTGACTGCTGCCACACTCTTCAAGAACTCCATCGTGTCTTTGGTGGACAAGCTGGCCTGCAAGGTCAGAGGCAAAGCTCTTGTGATGATGAGTCCATGTGTAATAGTGGGTGAGGGTGGTCACCAGAGCCAGAGGAGGTGATGGGAGGAGGTGATTCAGGACCTGTGTGGTGTCTCCTCAGCCTGGCAGCATTAGCAGCACAATGCTGGTGATGTCTGTGTTCACCTGGAGGAGCACAGCTTCCTCCTTTGGCTACTATCAGTCAGAATGTGGTGGAGTGTTCCTGCAGCTTCTGAATTTAAATATCCAGGTTTTCTTCCTTGGGCTCCTGGACAGAGGGACTCATGTTTCCAATGACAACCAGGGGTGGAGATCCAGACAGGATCAACCAGAGAGAATCAATCAGATGTGTGTGAACAGACAGATGTGATCTCCTCATCTGTTCCTCTGGAGATCCTGACAGGGCTGGAGACCTGTAATAACTTAACCTGGTCAACCACAGGTGTAGTCATGACTGGACGGTTAATCTGTGCCGCAGGTACAATCCTGGACACAGATTATTAGATCAGAGGTTGTCTCAATGATCTGTGCTGTAGCTTCAACATGAAACCAGAAGAGCAACTTTAGATCCAGATGTTCATGTTTGGTCACCCAAAGGATGCTGTGATGCGTCAGTCCAGGTTCTAATGCTGGAGTGTTTCCGGTGTTGGGGTTGGGGAGTGGTACTCCTGAAGGCTGGCTGTGGAGCAGCTGGAGGGGGGTGGGCCACTGGGTGTGGAGCAGCTGGAGGGGAGTGGGTCACTGGGTGTGGAGCAGCTGGAGGGGGTGGGTCACTGGAGGTGGAGCAGTTGAAGGGGGGTGGGTCATTGGAGGTGGAGCAGCTGGAGGGGGTGGGTCACTGGAGGTGGAGCAGTTGAAGGGGGTGGGTCATTGGAGGTGGAGCAGCTGGAGGGGGTGGGTCATTGGAGGTGGAGCAGCTGGAGGGGTGGGTCACTGGAGGTGGAGCAGCTGGAGGGGGGTGGGTCATTGGAGGTGGAGCAGCTGGAGGGGGTGGGTCATTGGAGGTGGAGTAGCTGGAGGGGGGTGGGTCACTGGAGGAGCAGCTGGAGGGGGTGGGTCACTGGCTATGGAGCAGCTGGAGGGGGTGGGTCACTGGCTATGGAGCAGCTGGAGGGGGGTGGGTCACTGGAGGTGGAGCAGCTGGATGGAGGTGGGTCACTGGAGGTGGAGCAGTTGGAGGGGGTGGGTCACTGGAGGTGGAGCAGCTGGAGGGGTGGGTCACTGGAGGTGGAGCAACTTTAGATCCAGATGTTCATGTTTGGTCACCCAAAGGATGCTGTGATGCATCAGTCCAGGTTCTAATGCTGGAGTGTTTCCGGTGTTGGGGTTGGGGAGTGGTACTCCTGAAGGCTGGCTGTGGAGCAGCTGGAGGGGGGTGGGCCACTGGGTGTGGAGCAGCTGAAGGGGAGTGGGTCACTGGGTGTGGAGCAGCTGGAGGGTGATGGGTCATTGGAGGTGGAGCAGCTGGAGGTGGTGGGTCACTGAGTGTGGAGCAGGTGGAGGGGGTGGGTCATTGGAGGTGGAGCAGTTGAAGGGGGTGGGTCACTGAGTGTGGAGCAGCTGGAGGGGGTGGGTCACTGGAGGTGGAGCAGCTGGAGGGGTGGGTCACTGGAGGTGGAGAAGCTGGAGGGGGTGGGTCATTGGAGGTGGAGAAGATGGAGGGGGTGGGTCACTGGAGGTGGAGAAGCTGGAGGGGGGTGGGTCACTGGCTATGGAGCAGCTGGAGGGGGTGGCTCACTGGAGGTGGAGCAGCTGGAGGGGGTGGCTCACTGGAGGTGGAGCAGCTGGAGGGGCTGGGTCACTGGAGGTGGAGCAGCTGTAGGGGGTGGGTCATTGGAGGTGGAGCAGCTGGAGGGGGTGGGTCAGTGGAGGTGGAGCAGCGGGAGGGGGTGGGTCACTGGCTATGGAGCAGCTGGAGGGGATGGGTCACTGGAGGTGGAGCAGTTGAAGGGGGGTGGGTCATTGAAGGTGGAGCAGCTGGAGGGGGTGGGTCATTGGAGGTGGAGCAGCTGGAGGGGTGGGTCACTGAAGGTGGAGCAGCTGGACGGGGGTGGGTCATTGGAGGTGGAGCAGTTGAAGGGGGGTGGGTCATTGGAGGTGGAGCAGTTGGAGGGGGGTGGGTCACTGGAGGTGGAGCAGCTGGAGGGGGTGGGTCACTGGAGGTGGAGCAGTTGAAGGGGGGTGGGTCATTGAAGGTGGAGCAGCTGGAGGGGGTGGGTCATTGGAGGTGGAGCAGCTGGAGGGGGTGGGTCACTGGAGGAGCAGCTGGAGGGGGTGGGTCACTGGCTATGGAGCAGCTGGAGGGGGTGGGTCACTGGCTATGGAGCAGCTGGAAGGTGTGGGTCACTGGAGGTGGAGCAGCTGGAGGGGGTGGGTCACTGGAGGTGGAGCAGCTGGAGGGGGTGGGTCACTGGAGGTGGAGCAGCTGGAGGGGAGTGGGTCACTGGGTGTGGAGCAGCTGGAGGGGAGTGGGTCACTGGAGGTGGAGCAGCTGGAGGGGGTGGGTCACTGGAGGTGGAGCAGCTGGAGGGGGTGGGTCACTGAGTGTGGAGCAGCTGGACGGGGGTGGGTCATTGGAGGTGGAGCAGTTGAAGGGGGGTGGGTCACTGAGTGTGGAGCAGCTGGAGGGGGTGGGTCACTGGAGCTGTAGAAGTTGGAGGGGGTGGGTCACTGGAGGTGGAGCAGCTGGAGGGGGTGGGTCACTGGAGGTGGAGCAGCTGGAGGGGGTGGGTCACTGGAGGAGCAGCTGGGGGGTGGGTCACTGGCTATGGAGCAGCTGGAGGGGTGGGTCACTGGCTATGGAGCAGCTGGAGGGGGTGGGTCACTGGAGGTGGAGCAGCTGGAGGGGGGTGGGTCACTGGAGGTGGAGCAGTTGAAGGGGGTGGGTCACTGGAGGTGGAGCAGCTGGAGGGGGGTGGGTCACTGGAGGTGGAGCAGCTGGAGGGTGGGTCACTGGCTATGGAGCAGCTGGAGGGTGTGGGTCACTGGAGGTGGAGCAGCTGGAGGGGGGTGGGTCACTGGAGGTGGAGCAGCTGGAGGGGGTGGGTCACTGGAGGTGGAGCAGCTGGAGGGAGTGGGTCACTGGGTGTGGAGCAGCTGGAGGGGAGTGGGTCACTGGAGGTGGAGCAGCTGGAGGGGGTGGGTCACTGGAGGTGGAGCAGTTGAAGGGGGGTGGGTCACTGAGTGTGGAGCAGCTGGAGGGGGTGGGTCACTGGAGGTGGAGAAGCTGGAGGGGGTGGGTCACTGGAGGTGGAGCAGCTGGAGGGTGGGTCATTGGAGGTGGAGCAGCTGGAGGGGGTGGGTCACTGGAGGTGGAGCAGCTGGAGGGGTGGGTCACTGGAGGTGGAGCAGCTGGAGGGGGTGGGTCACTGAGTGTGGAGCAGCTGGAGGGGGTGGGTCACTGGAGGTGGAGAAGCTGGAGGGGGTGGGTCACTGGAGGTGGAGCAGCTGGAGGGGGTGGGTCACTGGAGGTGGAGCAGCTGGAGGGGTGGGTCACTGAGTGTGGAGCAGCTGGACGGGGGTGGGTCATTGGAGGTGGAGCAGTTGAAGGGGGGTGGGTCACTGAGTGTGGAGCAGCTGGAGGGTGGGTCACTGGAGGTTGAGAAGCTGGAGGGGGTGGGTCACTGGAGGTGGAGCAGCTGGAGGGGGTGGGTCACTGGAGGTGGAGCAGCTGGAGGGGGTGGGTCACTGGAGGTGGAGCAGCTGGAGGGGGGTGGGTCACTGGAGGTGGAGCAGCTGGAGGGGGTGGGTCACTGGAGGTGGAGCAGCTGGAAGGGGTGGGTCACTGGAGGTGGAGCAGCTGGAGGGGGTGGGTCACTGGAGGTGGAGCAGCTGGAGGGGTGGGTCACTGGAGGTGGAGCAGCTGGAGGGGGTGGGTCATTGGAGGTGGAGCAGCTGGAGGGTGGGTCACTGGAGGTGGAGCAGCTGGAGGGTGGGTCACTGGAGGTGGAGAAGCTGGAGGGGTGGGTCACTGGAGGTGGAGCAGCTGGAGGGTGGGTCACTGGAGGTGGAGCAGCTGGAGGGGTGGGTCACTGAGTGTGGAGCAGCTGGACGGGGGTGGGTCATTGGAGGTGGAGCAGTTGAAGGGGGTGGGTCACTGAGTGTGGAGCAGCTGGAGGGGTGGGTCACTGGAGGTTGAGAAAGCTGGAGGGTGGGTCACTGGAGGTGGAGCAGCTGGAGGGGTGGGTCACTGGAGGTGGAGCAGCTGGAGGGGGTGGGTCACTGGAGGTGGAGCAGCTGGAGGGTGGGTCACTGGAGGTGGAGCAGCTGGAGGGGGGTGGGTCACTGGAGGTGGAGCAGCTGGAAGGGGTGGGTCACTGGAGGTGGAGCAGCTGGAGGGGGGTGGGTCACTGGAGGTGGAGCAGCTGGAGGGGGTGGGTCACTGGAGGTGGAGCAGCTGGAGGGGTGGGTCACTGGAGGTGGAGCAGCTGGAGGGGGTGGGTCACTGGAGGTGGAGCAGCTGGAGGGGTGGGTCACTGGAGGTGGAGCAGCTGGAGGGTGGGTCACTGAGTGTGGAGCAGCTGGACGGGGGTGGGTCATTGGAGGTGGAGCAGTTGAAGGGGGGTGGGTCACTGAGTGTGGAGCAGCTGGAGGGGGTGGGTCACTGGAGGTGGAGAAGCTGGAGGGGGGGTCACTGGAGGTGGAGCAGCTGGAGGGGGTGGGTCACTGGAGGTGGAGCAGTTGAAGGGGGTGGGTCACTGGAGGTGGAGCAGCTGGAGGGGTGGGTCACTGGAGGTGGAGCAGCTGGAGGGGTGGGTCACTGGAGGTGGAGCAGCTGGAGGGGGGTGGGTCACTGGAGGTGGAGCAGCTGGAGGGGGTGGGTCACTGGAGGTGGAGCAGCTGGAGGGGGTGGGTCACTGGAGGTGGAGCAGCTGGAGGGGGTGGGTCACCCAGGCTCTGCTCGCTGTAATCTGACACGTAATTGTGTTATTTTGGGACGTCTGGTCTCTGCTGCCTCCTCTAATCCCAGAGTTCCTGTAGGTTCCTGCGGGTCAGCTGAGCAGAGACCTGCTGGTGGTGGACACCCAGCAGAACCCCCCCACGTGAGGCCTGTGACCTCCTGAGGTGCTGCCAGGACTCTGCTCTTATTGTCTTTGGAGCTTTGAGGAGCAGCTCCACGTCCCGTTCATGAGAACGCTGGATCAGCTGCTCCGTCGCATCTGGTGAAGCATTCTGCACGTCTAATTAAGGTCACCGAGCGCTGCTCCAGTTCTGCTCCGTCTGTTCTCCCTGACGCACACACACATCTAAGCTGAAGAGGTCCTCCATATGCGGTTCCTCAGCCCGGTCTGGTCCCTCAGGGCGCCCCTCAGGCCCCTGACCTCCCCTGCCCCCTCCCTCCGTAGGAGCCCTACTACGTGCGCTGCATCAAGCCCAACGACATGAAGTCGCCGGTTCTGTTCGACCACGCCCGCTGTCAGCACCAGGTGGCCTACCTGGGCCTGCTGGAGAACGTGATGGTGCGCAGGGCGGGCTTCGCCTACAGGCAGTGCTACAGCCGCTTCCTACAGCGGTAGGTGAAAGAGTGACCTCTGATCCCCAGCTGACCTCTGACCCCCAGCTTGAGTGCTGTCCCTCCTCCACCTGCAGCTACAAGATGACGTGTGAGTACACCTGGCCCCACCACATGATGGCGTCGGACAGAGAGGCCGTGGCGACCATCGTCACGGAGCACGGTTTCCAGGACGACGTGGCGTACGGCAACACCAAGCTGTTCGTGAGGACGCCGCGGACGCTGTTCACCCTGGAGCAGGAGAGGGCCACGCTGATCCCCATCCTGGTGCTGTTCCTGCAGAAGGTGGGTCCACGCCCAGGTGACCGGGGGGGTGACCGGGGGGTGACCGGGGGGTGACCGGGGGGTGACCAGGGGGGTGACCGGGGGGTGACCGGGGGTCGGGTGACGGGGGGTGACCGGGGGGTGACCGGGGGGGGTGACCGGGGGAGTCGGGTGACGGGGGGTGACCCGGGGGGTGACCGGGTGGGGGTGACCGGGGGTTGACCGGAGGGGGTGACCGGGGTGACCGGGGGAGTGACCGGGGGGTTGACCGGAGGGGTGACCGGGAGTCGGGTGACCGGGGGTGACCGGGGGGTGACCGGGGGTGACCGGGGTCGGGTGACCGGGGGTGACCGGGGGTGACCGGGGGGGCGTGACCGGAGGGGTGACGGGGGGTGGCCGGGGGGTGACCGGGGGGACCGGGGGTCGGGTGACCGGGGGGTGACCGGGGGGTGACCGGGGGGGTGACGGGGGGTGACCGGGGGGGGTCGGGTGACCGGGGCTCATGTTGGCTGTCTGTAACAATAATGGGTTAACAAGGTCGTCCTCTGACCTTCGTTGGCGTCCTCGCTCACCCCCCCCTCTCGGCAGGTGTGGCGTGGCGCCCTGGCCCGCCTGCGGTGCCGGCGGCTGCGGGCCGTCTACGCCATCATGGGCTGCTACAAGCGCTACAAGGTGAAGGCGCACTTCTGGGAGGTGGAGCGCCGCTTCGCCAACGTGCGCAACATGAACGACTACGGGAAGAGCGTGGCGTGGCCGCCGCCCCCCGCCGCCCTCTCACAGTTCCACAGCACCACCGTCATGCTGCACCGCAGGTCAGGGGGCACGGCGGGGGGCACGACGGGGGGGCACGGCGGGGGCGACGGGGGGGGCACGACGGGGGGCACGACGGGGGGCGGCGACGGGGGCACGGCGGGGGGAGCACGGCGGGGGGCGGCGGGGGGGCACGACGGGGGCACGACGGGGGGGGCGACGGGGGGGCACGGCGGGGGGGGCACGACGGGGGACGACGGGGGGCACGACGGGGGGCACGGCGGGGGGGGACGACTGGGGGGCACGACGGGGGGCACGAGGGGGACGACTGGGGGGCACGGCGGGGGGCACGAGGGGGGCACGAGGGGGGCACGACGGGGGAGCAACGGGGGAGCACGGCGGGGGGGCACGACGGGGGGCACGACGGGGGCACGGGGGGGGGCGACGGGGAGCACGGCGGGGGGCACGGCGGGGGGGGCACGGCGGGGGGAGCACGGCGGGGGGGCACGGCAGGGGAGCACGAGGGGAGCACGACGGGGGGGGGCACGACGGGGGGGGGCACGACTGTGACGTTCCGACTGACGGTCCGACTGACGGTCCGACTGACGGTCCGACTGTCCTCAGGTGGTGGGCCCGGCAGGTGGTGAAGAACATCCCCCCCTCAGACACCCTGGAGGTCCGAGCTAAGGTGGCCGCCCTCACGGCCCTGAGAGGGGAGAGGAAGGACTGGGGGGTGAGCCGCGCCTGGGAGAGGGACTACCTGGCTAACGTGAGTGAGGGGGGGCCACGGGGGGGGTCAGGGGTCACGGAGGAGGTTCAGGGGCCACGGAGAAGGTTCAGGGGTCACGGAGGAGGTTCAGGGGCCACGGAGAAGGTTCAGGGGTCACGGAGGAGGTTCAGGGGCCACGGAGGAGGTTCAGGGGCCACAGAGGAGGTTCAGGGGTCACGGAGGAGGTTCAGGGGTCACGGAGAAGATTCAGGGGCCACGGAGGGGCCACAGAGGGCCCCTGGAGGAGCAGCTCCCTGCAGCAGCTCCTCTCTAACACAGCTGTTACTCAGAGCCTCTCTGATTGGTTGTTGGGGGACGCTGGTGATGGTGTGAGCTGCATGTGACCGTTGGTAAACATCGTGACTCCATCCTGACCTCCTGACCCCTGACCTCCTGACCTTGTGACTCAGGGGCCCCTCCAGCCTCACGTGCCTCCTGAGATCAGTGGAGCTGAGGCTCCTCACGTGATCTGGGCCGATTATTACGGTCTGTCTGAGAACAGCCAGCCTTCTGCTGGATCGCTGTTCATGTTGTCCTCTGGGATGTTGTCCTCTGGAACATTCTTCTCTGGGACGTTCTTGTCTGGGACGTTGTCCTCTGGAACATTCTTCTCTGGGACGTTCTTGTCTGGGACGTTGTCCTCTGGAACATTCTTCTCTGGGACGTTCTTCTCTGGGACGTTGTCCTCTGGAACATTCTTCTCTGGGACGTTCTTGTCTGGGACGTTCTTGTCTGGGACGTTCTTCTCTGGGACGTTGTCCTGCTCTCCTCTAGTCTGATCGAGTTTGTGGGGACAATGATGTCCACATACAGGGACAATGATGTCCACACGCAGGGACAATGATGTCCACATGCAGGGACAATGATGTCCATACGGGGACAATGATGTCCATACGGGGACAATGATGTCCACATACAGGGACAATGATGTCCACATACAGAGACAATGATGTCCACATACAGGGACAATGATGTCCACATACAGGGACAATGATGTCCACACACAGGGACAATGATGTCCACATACAGGGACAATGATGTCCATACAGGGACAATGATGTCCACATACAGGGACAATGACGTCCACACGCAGGGACAATGATGTCCATACAGGGACAATGATGTCCACATACAGGGACAATGATGTCCACACAGGGACAATGATGTCCACATACAGGGACAATGATGTCCATACAGGGACAATGATGTCCACATGCAGGGACAATGATGTCCACTTACAGGGACAATGATGTCCATACAGGGACAATGATGTCCATACAGGGACAATGATGTCCACATACAGGGACAATGATGTCCATACAGGGACAATGATGTCCATACAGGGACAATGATGTCCACATGCAGGGACAATGATGTCCACACGCAGGGACAATGATGTCCACATGCAGGGACAATGATGTCCACATGCAGGGACAATCAACCTAAATGTGTAATAATATAATGTTTATGGGTCCATGTATGTGGACATTTGTCCCCACACTAAGAAGAATCAGCTGTTATATGACAGGTGACCCAACATCTAATGTCCACATGTGGACACCAGGACTGAGGAGGGCAAGATCTACTTTGCTGTTAGAAATGCTGTTGAAGCTGATGACCCAAACATCTGTGCTGGCCTGGTGGCACCAGTAAGGTGGCCCTTCCTGGTGGCCCTTACCTTACTGGTGGCCCTTCCTGGTGGCCCTTACCTTACTGGTGGCACCAGTGGGCGTGTCCAGTAAGGCTGAGCTTGGTGTTGCAGGCCAGAGACTCCCCCCTGACCAGCTCGGCCTTCCTCAACGTGTCCACGAAGCTGAAGAACAGTGACGAGTACAGCCAGGTCCTCTTCTCTGGCTTCTGCAGGAAGGTATGTTCATGAAACATCTCAAACACAACCCCCATGAGAAGACCCACAACTAGGAGGAGGAGGAGGAGGAGGAGGAGGAGGAGGAGGTGGTGACCCTTTGCTCTTCTCAGGTGAACAGGTTCAACAAAAGCACCGACCGAGGTCTCCTCATCACCGACACCTTCATCTACAAGTTAGACCCAAGCAAGCACAACAAGGTCCTGAAGAGGCTCTCTCTGGACACTGTGAGTACACACTCTCTCACACACACACACACACACACACACACACAAAAACACACACACTAAAACACACACACACACACACACACACACACACACACACACTAAAACACACACAGATGAACTCTTGTGTGGCCCCAGGTACCGGTGGTACCAGGTACCCTGATGGCCCTGATGAGACCTCAGGGTGCTCCTGAGGAAGTTCCTCCATCTTCAGATGAAAGGCTTGAAGGTGCAGTGAACCAGTCTTTCCTCCAGTCGTGGTCTTCTCAGTCCACTAGGTGATTAACCAGCGTGCTCCTGTTTAACTTCTGAGCCGTTGGAGCTTCACGTGTTCCCAGATGTGGAACACCCAGAACTGATGTTCTCTGATGTTCCTGATGTTCTCTGATGTTCCTGATGTTCTCTGGAACACGTCCTCCAACATTCAGATGATACAAAGGGAAACAAGCAGAGGCGTCCTGTGATGTGATGTGACTGATAAGAGCATACACACCAGGCTCTGCAGCACAGGCCACCTAAGGAGTCAGCACAGCTGGATCTCCAGCTGTTAACAACACGCCGCAGGTTAACCCGTCTCATTATGCAGCAGAGCAGCTAAAGATAGCTGAGGCCATTAAGTTCCACCACTCAGACAGGAATGAAGCTTATTCAGGTCAGGAGCAGATGGAAGAGCACTAGTGAAGCCCAGCTACAGCTCTGACCTCAGCCTTCGGGTTAACCACCAGTTTAACCACGACAACCACCACTTTAACTACCACAACCACCAGTTTAACCACGACAACCACCAGGTTAACCTCCACAACCACCAGGTTAACCTCCACAACCACCACTTTAACTACTACAACCACCAGGTTAACCTCCACAACCACCAGGTTAACCTCCACAACCACCACTTTAACTACTACAACCACCAGGTTAACCTCCACAACCACCAGGTTAACCTCCACAACCACCAGTTTAACTACCACAACCACCAGTTTAACCACCACAACCACCAGTTTAACCACGACAACCACCAGGTAAACCTCCACAACCACCAGGTTAACCTCCACAACCACCAGTTTAACTACCACAACGACCAGTTTAACCACCACAACCACCAGTTTAACCACTAGGTTTCACCACCACAACCAGTACAGCCACCAGGTTAACCATCTCAACCACCCTGTTAACCACCAAAACCATCACTACCATCAGGTTCAACCTACAGGCTGCACGAGGGTTCATTTGATCACGCTGTAGTCGGGTGTTTTGCTGACACATCAACAAGATCAAAGAGCTGCGTGATGGTTTTCTTCTCTTTGAGAGTCTTTGGTTGGCCTCTGTGGTTCCTCCTAAATGAGGTCCTACCACGCTGAAGTGGTTCTGAAGGTGTCAGTGATGAACACAGTTCTGTGGAAGTGGGTCAGGCTCGCTAACGCTGCCAGCCTACACCCTTTCATCATAATCCTCTGACTCCATCAACTTGACCTTCGGCCGACTTTGCTGAATTAAATTCACAGGTATTATCTTCTGACTGGATAATCCTGACGTTCTCTCAGCACCAGTGACCCCTGTGGTTCATGAGGGACTGGGTCTGTCTACAGCTGGTCCACAAGGCCCTGGTCCAGGCGACCCCCACCCTCTGAGCCCCCCCGCGGGGGTCAGGGGTCGCCTGCCCATCCGGCCCCCTGAGCTGATGCTCCTCTCCACAGGTGAGCGGGCTGAGCGTCACCTGTGGGGTTGACCAGATGGTGGCGCTGCACACGTCCAGCCGGGACGACGTCCTCCTGTGTCTGCAGGGGGGGGAGCTGTGTCCCCGACAGGACCGGGTGGGGGAGCTGGTGGGGACCCTGGTGGACCACTTCACCAGGTCAGTCCACACTAATGTCCACTGGACACCAGACAGACAGGTACTGGGGGGTCCAGGTCCGGTGTAGCTCTCTGGGGGGGGTCCAGGTCCGGTGTAGCTCTCTGGGGGGGTCCAGGTCTGGTGTAGCTCTCTGGGGGGGGTCCAGGTCCGTGTAGCTCTCTGGGGGTCCAGGTCGGTGTTGCTCTCTGGGGGGTCCAGGTCCGGTGTAGCTCTCTGGGGGGATCCAGGTCCGGTGTTGCTCTCTGGGGGGGTCCAGGTCCGGTGTAGCTCTCTGGGGGGTCCAGGTCTGGTGTAGCTCTCTGGGGGGTCCAGGTCGGTGTAGCTCTCTGGGGGGTCCAGGTCGGTGTAGCTCTCTGGGGGATCCAGGTCCGGTGTAGCTCTCTGGGGGGTCCAGGTCCGGTGTAGCTCTCTGGGGGGTCCAGGTCTGGTGTAGCTCTCTGGGGGGGTCCAGGTCCGGTGTAGCTCTCTGGGGGGTCCAGGTCCGGTGTAGCTCTCTGGGGGATCCAGGTCCGGTGTAGCTCTCTGGGGGGTCCAGGTCCGGTGTAGCTCTCTGGGGATCCAGGTCCGGTGTAGCTCTCTGGGGGATCCAGGTCGGTGTAGCTCTCTGGGGGATCCAGGTCGGTGTAGCTCTCTGGGGGGTCCAGGTCCGGTGTAGCTCTCTGGGGGGGTCGGTGCTGCAGCAGCTGTGGGAGGCACATTCAGACCCCCCCATGGTGACCTCTAACCAAGGTCAGGTCTGGGACCAACATGGCATGAGGAGGAAGTGTGAGAGACTTGAGACGCCGCTCTGCTGAGGAGAGTCACGCGTGTCCTGGATGGGGGCGGGGGGGTCAATGGGGCCATTGTTAGTGTGCTGTTTAGTGCACGTGTGTTTACAGCTGAGGGCCGACTGATCCACATCTAAACTGGGTCAGTGAAGGTAGACCTGAGGTCAGCACATGGACACGTGTCTCCCCCCTCACCCCTTCACTGTCCCCCTGGTGGAACTCTCCCCCCTCACCCCTTCACTGTCCCCCTGGTGGAACTCTCCCCCCTCACCCCTTCATCTGTCCCCCTGGTGGGAACTCTCCCCCTCACCCCTTCACTGTCCCCCTGGTGGAACTCTCCCCCCTCACCCCTTCACTGTCCCCCTGGTGGAACTCTCCCCCCTCACCCCTTCATCGGTCCCCCTGGTGGAACTCTCCCCCCTCACCCCTTCATCTGTACCCCTGGTGGAACTCTCCCCCCTCACCCCTTCACTGTCCCCCTGGTGGAACTCTCCCCCTCACCCCTTCATCGGTCCCCCTGGTGGAACTCTCCCCCCTCACCCCTTCATCTGTCCCCCTGGTGGAACTCTCCCCCCTCACCCCTTCATCGGTCCCCCTGACCTGCAGGTTTTGGGACGTGATCAAACCATCTTTATCGTACTGACCAAAGATCACTTGGTCAGGTTTAACATGTGTACTCCAGTACACTCCCAGTTAGACTGGGTCAGCGACGGTAACCAGTAGTGTGACTGGTGAACTGGTTAAACAGTTTCAGTGTCCAACAGCAGATGAACTGTCTCAGGAGGTGGGAGACATTAACTCACTTAATGTGGTTAACTCACAGGTTAACTCACAGGTTAACCAAGAGGTTAACTCACAGGTTAACTCACAGGTTAACCAAGAGGTTAACTCACAGGTTAACTCACAGGTCAACTCACAGGTTAACCAAGAGGTTAACTCACAGGTTAACTCACAGGTTAACCAAGAGGTTAACTCACAGGTTAACCCACAGGTTAACCCACAGGTTAACTCACAGGTCAACTCACAGGTTAACCCAGAGGTTAACTCACAGGTTAACAGGTTAACCCAGAGGTTAAGTCACAGGTCAACTCGCAGGTTAACCCACAGGTTAACCCACAGGTTAACTCACAGGTTAACCCACAGGTTAACTCGTTTATGTTGTAATGTGTCATGTGACTCCGTGCGCTGGTTTGGAGGGCGGAGGGCGCTCTGGACCGTCTGGACTGACCTCGTTGGCGAGGAGACTCCGCCCCCTCCCAAACTCTCTTTGTAGGTCGTGAGACTTCAAATAGTCCGCCTGTCCCCCAGCGCCTGTCCTCGATGCGTCCGTCCTCAGTCTGTCCGGCGGCAGAGACGCTGCCACTTCCACATTGTCTTGTACGTGGGGTAACCGTGGCAACGGCTCTGAGGGCAGGTGATGTAAAGGCGCTGACCTACTTCCTGTCTGGTCATGTGCTTCGGCGTTGAGCCCCGCGGCAGCATCAGGCGCCGCCGTGTGATGTCAACAGCAGCGTCCCAGTACCGCCGCTGGGCCAACACCAGGAGACGCTGGCCCCGCCCACACCACGTGTCCTCAGCTGAGCGCCGTCGTCCACGGCAACAAAAGACGTATTCACACGATGATTCACACGATCTCCTCTCCTCCTCTCTCCTCCTCTCCTCTCCTCTCTCCTCCTCTCCTCTCCTCTCTCCTCCTCTCCTCCTCTCCTCCTCTCCTCCTCTCCTCTCCTCCTCTCCTCCTCTCCTCTCCTCTCTCCTCCTCTCCTCTCCTCTCTCCTCCTCTCCTCTCCTCTCCTCTCTCCTCCTCTCCTCTCCTCCTCTCCTCCTCTCCTCTCCTCTCCCTCTCTCCTCCTCTCCTCCTCTCCTCCTCTCCTCCTCTCTCCTCCTCTCCTCCTCCCTCTCCTCCTCTCTCCTCCTCTCCTCCTCCTCTCCTCTCCTCTCCTCCTCTCTCCTCCTCTCCTCCTCCTCTCCTCTCCTCTCTCCTCCTCTCCTCCTCTCCTCTCCTCCTCTCTCCTCCTCTCCTCTCCTCTCCTCTCCTCCTCTCGTCCTCTTCCTCCTCTCCTCCTCTCCTCCTCTCTCCTCCTCTCCTCTCCTCCTCTCTCCTCCTCTCCTCCTCTCCTCCCCTCTCCTCCTCTCTCTCCTCCTCTCTCCTCCTCTCCTCCTCTCCTCTCCTCCTCTCTCCTCCTCTCCTCCTCTTCCTCCTCTCCTCTCCTCCTCTCTCCTCCTCTCCTCTCCTCCTCTCCTCTCCTCCTCTCCTCTCCCTCCTCTCTCCTCCTCTCCTCTCCTCC
>CAJVRN010000219.1:4395000-4397500 GCA_911728415.1 Lagocephalus sceleratus | reverse complement strand
GAGGAGGAAGAAGAGGAAGAGGAGGAGAGGAGAAGGAGAAGGAGAAGGAGGACGAGGAGAGGAGGAGGAGGAAGAGGAGGAAGATGAAGGTGTGAGTTCACCACTTTATTAAATAAAGAACAAACATTTCCATGAAAAAGGACAGTAAACACGAAAAACAGTCAGATCAGATTTTCTTCAAGTTGTTCCTTTAGCGGTGTTCCCCAGACGTCTGGTGACAGTGTTGGTAACCGTGGTAACCCCCCGGGGGTGGGCCTCTGTCAGTGTTGCCGGGACAGCGCTCCGCTCTTCAGGAGGAGGTGGACCACAGGAGGCACACAGCGTCAGTGGGGAGGGGGCGGGGCCTGAGGGGGCGGGGCCTGAGGGGGCGGGGCCGGAGCGGCCGGCGACAAACGCCACCGCACAATGGTGGCCTCTGTGGCGCCGCCAGCTGCAGCGCGGCGAGGGCAGCCATCGATCTGTCTGTGAGCACCGCCTCCAGACGGACGCCACGACCACGAGGACACGCTTAGAACATGACAGGGCAACGTGCACGACGTGGGGAGGGCTGGCATGCATGTCGCCATGGAGACGACTCTATTTACACACTCGGTAGAGCTTGACCTCCCAGAGCTGTGTCACCCTCCGCCTGTGTCACCCTCCGCCTGTGTCACCCTCCCTCACCCTCCCTCACCCTCCCTCCCCCCGTCTCCCCCGTCTCCCCCCTGGAGATAGTTCCTGATGAACACCAGCGCTGCTGATGTGACAGACCAGGTTCCCCAGCCCCTTCAGTCCCAGTCCAGACTGGGCCGATGGCTGGTGCTGATCCAGTGTGACTGGACCATCAGAATCAGGGTCAGAGACCAGATTGAGCTGAGAGGAGACTGGAGGCGCTGGTCCAGGAAGACCAGCACAGTACCAGTGCTCCCAGTCTGACACAGCTGATGTGTTGGTGTGAGTGTGTGTGTGAGTGTGTATGTGAGTGTGTGTGTGTGTCCTGCCTCGTCCAGCCTGGATTAGCAGCAGAAGCTCTGCAGGGCCGCCGACTGGACCGGCGGGGGGGTAATCTGCTAATCTCATTAATGCTGTGGCTGTAGGAGGGCTGTCAACAAGGAACAAAAGGGAAGTAAACAGCTGATGGCTGCACGCACACACTCACACACACACTCACACACACACTCACACGCACACACTCACACAAACACACAGTCTCACACACACACACACACAGTCTCACACACACACACATACACTCACACACACACACATACACTCACTCACACACACACACACACACACTCACTCACACACACACACATACACTCACACACACACTCACACTCACACACATACACTCACACACACACACACAGTCTCAGGACCTCCACACGTCCCCTGATCAGGATGGCTGTGAACAGCCTCCAGTAAAACCAGTCCTCTCTGGGGGTCACTGGGCCAAACTGGGACATCAGGCCTGCAGCTGAGATCCAGAGGGACAGCTGCTGGGACAAAGGGGGCGGGACAGGTGGACAACTGGACCAACTGGTCCTCAGTTTAAATATACTCAGGTGGACCACCGGGAAGATAAACAACCATGAGAGCACAGGCCAGTGTGTATTTGTGGGTGAGTGAGTGTGTGTGTGAGTGTGTGTGTGTGAGTGTGTCTGTGAGTGTGTGTGGGACAGAGAGAGTGTGTGTGTATCAGTATGTGTGTGTGTGTATGCGAGAGAGAGAGAGTGTGTGTATCAGTATGTATATATATCAATGTGTGTGCATCAGTGTGTGTGTATCTGTGCATCAGTGTGTGTGTCAGTGTGTGTGTATCTGTGCATCAGTGTGTGTGTCAGTGTGTGTGTATCTGTGCATCAGTGTGTGTGTATCTGTGCATCAGTGTGTGTGTCAGTGTGTGTGTATCTGTGCATCAGTGTGTGTGTCAGTGTGTGTGTATCTGTGCATCAGTGTGTGTGTATCTGTGCATCAGTGTGTGTGTCAGTGTGTGTGTATCTGTGCATCAGTGTGTGTGTCAGTGTGTGTGTCTACAAAGGCATCGTCAGTCAGGTGGGCGGGGCTCCCCTCATCGGTCCAGCGCCCGACTGTAGTCCTGAGGGGTGTGTCCATACTCCTGAGGGGCGTGTCCATAGTCGTGAAGGGCGTGCCCATACTCCCGAGGGGCGTGTCCATAGTCGTGAAGGGCGTGCCCATACTCCCGAGGGGCGTGTCCATACTCCTGAGGGGCGTGTCCGTACTCCTGGCGGGCGTGTCCATACTCGTGGAGGGCGTGTCCATACTCGTGGAGGGCGTGTCCGTAGTCGCGGGGGGCGGGGCTCCCCTCGCTCTTGAGCTCGGCGAACACCTGAGTGAAGAAGTGCGGGTCGGCGTTGATGCGCAGCATGTTGGCGCTGGTGGCGTCGATGACGGCCAGGCAGCGGTCCCAGAAGGCGTCGTCGGGCGCGGCCAGCAGGAAGGGCTTGAGCGGGTAGGAGATCTCGTGGCCCATGTAGGCGTAGGACAGGTACAGGCA
>CAJVRN010000219.1:4372500-4390000 GCA_911728415.1 Lagocephalus sceleratus | reverse complement strand
CTATCTAACCACTGTTGGCCCAGGTCCAGCAGAATTCCCTCAGATCAGACTGATTTGATTTGGTGACGTCACAGAAGCTGTTTTCACTGGAGAACCTCAGAACTGGAGCCACACCACAGCTGGGTTAACTGTGTGTGTGTGTGAGTGTGTGTGAGTATGTGTGAGTGTGTGTGCGTGTGACAGTGTGTGAGTGTGAGTGTGAGTGTGTGTGTGTGTGTGAGTGTGTGTGTGTGTGTGAGTGTGTGTGTGAGTGTGTGTGTGTGTGTGTGTGTGTGTGTGTGTGTGAGTGTGTGTGTGTGAGTGTGTGTGTGTGTGTGTGTGTGTGAGTGTGTGTGTGAGTGTGTGTGTGTGAGTGTGTGTGTGCGTGTGACAGTGTGTGAGTGTGAGTGTGAGTGTGTGTGTGTGTGAGTGTGTGTGTGAGTGTGTGTGTGTGAGTGTGTGTGTGAGTGTGTGTGTGTGTGAGTGTGTGCGCGTGTGACAGTGTGTGAGTGTGTGAGTGTGTGTGTGTGAGTGTGTGAGTGTGTGTGTGAGTGTGTGTGAGTGAGTGTGTGTGTGAGTGTTTGTGTGTGTGAGTGAGTGAGTGTGTGTGTGAGTGTGTGTGTGTGTGAGTGTGTGTGTGAGTGTGTGTGAGTGTGTGTGTGAGTGTGTGTGTGAGTGTATGTGTGTGTGTGTGTGAGTGTGTGTGTGTGTGAGTGTGTGTGTGAGTGTGTGTGTGTGAGTGTGTGTGAGTGTGTGTGTGTGTGTGTGTGTGTGTGTGTGTGTGTGTGTTCAGCTGCTTTAACTGGTGAACCTGTAACATGTAGACAGACGCTCCTCCTGATCTTAACATCAGAAATGGGGAGAAGCTCTCAGAGCAGCTGGAGGCCAGAAGAGTATGTGTGTGTGTGTGTGTGTGTGTGTGTGTGTGTGTGAGTGTGTGGACACACAGATGTGCAGACAGACAGGCTGCCTCACCTGAGGACACCTGCTGAGGTCATGTTTGACCTTTAACCTCTTACCTGCCGGGTCACGCTGCTTCTGTCCTGAAATGTTGCTGAAGTGAGTAAACGAGTGTTTTAGAGTATTGCTGCCATCTAGTGGACACAGGGGGAGTGGCACTCTGACACACGCACACACACACACTCACACACACTCACACACACACACTCAATCTGACTGGTTCATTACCTTTCTACCCCCCAGTCAGGAGGACCACGGCCCCGCCCTGGTGTCACGTGACTCGTTGGTGTCCTCAGGGGCAGGAGGAGGTGTGTTGAACTTGGTGTTGCTCTCATCCTGATGGTGGTCTACAGACAGGCTCCTCTGGGAACAGGCCTCACCATGGTCGACCACAGGAGGAGAGTGCTCAGCGTCATGGGGGAGACGTATGAGTGCTGGGGGGGGGCAGTGCTCAGACCACAGGATCAAACTGGTCTGTGACCCCAGAAGGACCCAGGAAACATTTATTGGAGACAACCACTAACCCTAACCCACTAACCCTAACCCACTAACCACTAACCCACTAACCAAACCACTAACCCTAACCCTAACCCTAACCCTAACCCTAACCCACTAACCCTAACCCACTAACCAAACCACTAACCCTAACCCAAACCACTAACCCTAACCCTAACCCACTAACCCACTAACCAAACCACTAACCCTAACCCCTACCCCTAACCTTCTACCCCCTAGGTTCAGGTAATAGTTCACTGAGGAACCATCAATGCCAACATGACCTACTGAAGCAGAACATGATGTCCTTCTATAAACTGGGCCTCAGGGCAGAGCTCCACCATGATTAGGACCCACAACACGCCTCCAGGACCAAGAGCTGAAGTGAGGGTGAAGGTGCTGGAGGCCAGGCCCGTCTCCAGACCAAAATGCTCCTCAATTCAATTCAGCTCAATTTATTTGATGGGGACGATGCACATGAATGAACATCAGTATGAAACAAATGAAAAGATGCCGGATTATAGCTACAGAGCTAACCCCAACCCTAACCCCAACCCTGACCCCAACCCCAACCCCACCCCCAACCCTAACCCAAACCCCAACCCTGACCCCAACCCTAACCCTAACCCTAACCCCAACCCTAACCTCTAACCCTAACCGTAACAGGGCTAACCCCAACCCTAACCCTGACCCCTGACCCCTAACCCAACCCTAACCCTAACCCTAAACATTAACCCTAAACCCTAACCCTAAACTCTAACCCTAACGTCCGACCCTAACCCTAACCCCAACCCCAACCCTAACCCCAAACCCAAACCAAAAACTAACCCTAACGCTATCCCCAACCCTAACCCCAAACCTAACCCTAACCCTAAAGCCTAACCCCAACCCTAAACTCTAAACCCTAACCCTAACCCTAAAACATAACCCTAACCCTAAACCCTAACCCCAACCCCAACCCCAACCCCAAACCCAACCCAAAACCTAACCCTAACCCTATCCCCAACCCCAACCCTGACCCCAAACCCAACCCTGACCCCTAACCCAACCCAAACCCAAACCCTAACCCTCACCCTATCCCCAACCCAAACCCCAACCCTAACCCTAGGCAGCCAAATACACACGGTAACACATTTCAACAACAATACAAACAGCACAAGAAGATGTTACCAGTCCAGTGGTCACATGACTGGTTTGTTTTCAGCCACAGTTTTGAAGGTGATCAGTGTAGGGCTCTCCCATACGTGCAGAGGAACACTGTTCCAGATGGTAGTGGTCTTCACAGAGAGAGGGTTCTGTCCAAAGGTCGTTTTTCTGAAGGGGCCCCCCGTCTCCTCTGGAGGAGGCTCTAGTTCTCAGACCACTCGAGGTTTGAAGAAGGCAGACTTGGGAGGTGGGGCTAATCCATGTAGCGCTTTGTAAATGAAACATACATACTTAACATTTATCAAATTGTCAAAATGTAAAAGATTGTGCTTGTTTAAAATATTACATGTATGAAATGAATTAGGTTTGTGGTCAAACATTTTAAGACATTTTTTATACAGGGATTCCTCGGCATCTGTGGGACCTCCTCAACAGAAGGTGGGTCAGCACCAGGTCATGGAGGGTTCCAGAGGAAACCTGTGGACCTCCAAGAACCTCCGAGAGCTCAGACGGAGCAGGGACATATTGGTGGTGGCTGTTGTCTCCAGTGGTTTAGACATTAACGTGTGAGGGACAGCAGGACAGGGACCTTCACCCACAGCGTTCCCATGAGAACATACTAGATGTTTACACCCTTGGGGTAACCCTAGAGGAGGGCCTGTGATTCTCACAGTCTCCACTTACACCAGTAGGTTTCCAAGAAGAGTGGAAGAGAAATGAAATCTGTGGAAGTGAGAGTCTGAATGGAGCGACGTGTCCCAGCAGGAACGTCGGAGCCTCAAGGACGGCTGCATTCCTGCTGCTGCGTGTGCGCCTCCATTTTGACTCCTGAGGAACTGGAATAAGATGTTGTTGACTTTACAGTAGTAGATTTACCTGTTATGACAAGACGAGATTAATGTTGTGAAAGCACATTACTCACACACACACACACACACACACACACACACACACACACACACACACACAATCACAGGAAAGAAATACAGATAGTATCTCGTTACAGACTGTTGTTGTTATGTTCATGGTCGGTTTGAAGAAGACTCGTTTCATTTTAAATAATAGTATATTTGTAATAAACATGTGAATCCTACCTAGACGCACGCACACACACGCACGCACGCACACACACATTCGTTCTTCAAGGGTGTGTTGACAGCGGTGGCCGCTAGAGGGCCGCAGAGAGCCGCCCGAGTGAACGACAGATTCCCTTCGTCAGTGTAAACACTGCAACAATAATGATAATAGTGATAATAATTATGATAGTAATGATAGCTGTGGGCCCGGCAACAGAGAAAACAAACATGAGTGACACACATTAAATCTGTGCATGTGTTTCAGCGCTCTATCATCCTGCTTGTTCTGCTCTGACAGATCTCTCAGCAGTCAGAGAAAACCTGTAAAAAGAGCAGCAGAGATGAAACCATGACGTCAGCTTCAGAACCAGAGCCCCCCCAGCTGAGGGGCCCTGCACCGTGTGACCCCGCGTGACCTGGGGACACACAGATGAGCTACATGAATAGAAATAAGACACTCAGAGTCCTTTATTGAGATGTTGTAAAACGCTGTGGTGTATCAACCCCTCATTAACCCCCCCCCCCCCTCGGTCCTGGCCCTGAGCCGTTGGGGGTTGTGAGGTCAAACCTGTTAACCCCAACAATGGTAGGAGACATCAGGGTGGTGGGAGGTGAGGACGCCTGCACAGGCTGAACGCTGCTGTCAGCACCCAGGAAACATTTGATCTGTGCCCCCCCCCCAACCCCCTCCCCTCACCCCCCCACCCCCATCAGGGCGCCGGTCTTCACTCAGCTCAGGGACGAGTGGGGAGGAAAGTGGAGGTGAGGTCCAGGCTGAATACCCTAACCAGAGCAGCGCCGACGCCTGAGGAGAGCCCCCAGAGCCCCCCCAGAGCCCCCCCCCAGACACCTCAGAGCCCCCCCAAGAACTCCCCAGAGCCCCCCAGAGCCTCCAGACCCCCCCAGACCCCCCAGAGCCCCCAGAGCCCTCAGAGCTCCCCCAGACCCCCCCCAGAACTCCCAGACCCCCCAGAGCCCCCCCAGACCCCCAGACCTCCCAGAGCCCCCAGAGCCCTCAGAGCTCCCCCAGACCCCCCCAGAGCCCCCAGACCCCCAGAGCCCCCCCAGACCCCCCAGAGCCCCCAGAGCCTTCAGAGCTCCCCCAGACCCCCCAGAGCCCCCAGACCCCCCAGAGCCCCCAGACCCCCCCCAGACCCCTCCAGCCCTGGGTTCGGTGCTGTAGGGATCCCTGTTTGTTGTTGGGAGGCCTCCAGTGGTGTTAACCTCTGACCTCGCCGCCCTCTGACCTGCAGAGCGACAGCTCCATCCACGCGTCAGGGAGACGAGCTGTCACCGTGGAAACATCCAGAACGGGGCAGGAAGGGAGGACACGGCTCCCGTGGGATCAAAGAGGCCGCCGGGCTGCCGGAGAAGAAGCAGCAAACATCTAAACGGACCAGCAGACATGTGAGGAACCTCAGCACCACCTGAGGGACCAGCTCCTGGTCCAGCTCCTGGTCCAGCTCCTGGTCCAGCTCCTGGTGCAGCTCCTGGTCCAGCGGTCCAGCTCCTGGTGCAGCTCCTGGTCCAGCTCCTGGTCCAGCTCCTGGGCAGCTCCTGGTCCAGCTCCTGGTGCAGCTCCTGGTCCAGCTCCTCCAGCAGCGCTCGGCTGGAACACGAGAGGAAGCAGTGAGCTCCAGAAACTTCCTCAACAGTTCCTGAGGGACCTTCAGGCGTCAAAGCTGGTGTTTGATAGACTTGCCAGCCTGAAGTTTATAAACCCAAGAACAGGATGTTCTCAAGCTGTCAACACCAGCGAGATGTTGTTATGAGCCTGGAGGTGGTTTGAGCCTGGAGGTGGTTTGAGCCTGGAGGCCTGGAGGACAAGGTGGAATGAAGATCAAGTCAAGACTTTGACTGAAGCTTGAGGAACATCTGGACCTTCAGCTGGGCTGATGTTGACGCTCCAGCTCACTTTAAACCACCTTCTCATCTCCAGGAGGCCTTCAGAAGGTCCGCGGGGACCCTTCACAAGCCTCTGCAGGGCCTCCTCCTCAGAAGCTGGAGGCCTCAGCGGAGACGTGGCGCGAACACGCGTGTGCCAGCAGCACACGGATCAGATTCAAAGCTGTTTGCCTGATAAAAGCCAGACAAAAAAGGGCAGACATGTTGCATTCCTCAGCCATTCCACCAAGTACAATAACTTCCTTGAATTCTTCGACCTCTGGCGGCGGAGCCGGGCCACATCCTGTTGTCCTCGCACCACTTCCTGCTCGCGCGGCTCGCTCGGGCTCCTTCGTTGCCACGGCAACTGGAAAACACAGAACACGAGGCGACGGAACGAGGTGAAGCCGGCGAGGAGCTACCTGGTCAGGCTACAGCGGGACCGTCGGTCCTCTGAGGCCCCCCGGCCCCCCTGACCCCCCCGACCCCCAGCCTCAGCCCCCCCCCAACCCCCCAGCCTCAGGCCCCCCAACCCCCCAGCCTCAGGCCCGAGACCCCCAGAAACGCTGTTGGTGCTCCGCTTGTTTGGGAACCAGAGCCCTGCTCATCTGTGCTCTTCCAGTAAAGCGAGCTGGAGCCACGCGAGAGAATGGAGGGTCTCCTGGGGGGCCGCAACCAGCAGAGATGCATTCACCGCAGCTTCCTGCACTGCTGCATCTGTGGACTCATAAAAGGGGGGCAGACATGTTTGAGTCAGTGTTTGTCTGACTGTGTCTGTTCTGTTGTTGTTGTGTAACTGCTCAGCTGCTACAGTCCTGTTGTTGATGCTGGTGTTGTTGATGCTGGTGTTGTTGATGCTGGTGTTGTTGTTGCAGATATTGTTGCTGTTGTTGCTGCTGCTTTTTTTGTAGGTGTTGCTGTTGTTGCTGTTGTTGTAGGTGTTGTTGTTTTTGATGTTGTTGCTTTTGTTGCTGTTGTTGCTGCTGCTGCTGTAGGTGTTGTGTAACTGCTCAGCTGCTGCTACAGTCCTGTTGTTGTTGCTGGTGTTGTTGTTGCTGTTGTTGTTGTAGGTGTTGTTTTTGATGTTGCTGTTGTTGCTGTTGTTGTTGTAGGTGTTGTTGTTTTTGATGTTGTTGCTGTTGTTGCTGCTGCTGCTGTAGGTGTTGTGTAACTGCTCAGCTGCTGCTACAGTCCTGTTGTTGTTGCTGGTGTTGTTGTTTCTGTTGTTGTTGTAGGTGTTGTTGTTTTTGATGTTGTTGCTGTTGTTGTTGCTGCTGCTGTAGGTGTTGTGTAACTGCTCAGCTGCTGCTACAGTCCTGTTGTTGTTGCTGGTGTTGTTGTTGCTGTTGTTGTTGTAGGTGTTGTTGCTGCAGGTGTTGTAGGGGTTGTTGCTGCTGTTGTAGATGGTGTTGCTGTTGTTGTAGGTGTTGCTGTTGTGTAGCTGCTACAGTCGGTCAGCCTCCTCCCAGATGCTCTGCCCCATCCTGGTGGATGAGGGAACGTTTGGATGAAGATCGGAGTGACACCGTGTGACAGGACCGTTCCGACCCCGACTGTCAGGAATGCCCGGTGACGTCGGACGGACCATGTGGGTTTCCGTGACTACACATTTCGTCATGATTCCTCCCGTATCGTCTCAGGCCGAGGCGTCTTCACGCCTCTCGATGCACGTATCAGATGTGGTCGCGGCGCTCTGCGGTCGTGGTGGGATGTTTGAGAACGCTATCGCAGACGCCCCTACACAACCACCCAAACACACACAAATAACCTCCGCTTCGCCTGTTCCATGTTTTCATGTTTCAGGGATGGCGTGTCCTCATGTCTTTAGCATCGGAGTTTGAGTTTGAGGTGACGACCATCAGCTTTGACCTTTGACCTTTAGCCTCATGCTCATCAAACAACCCAAACAAATAAACAATTAACGATCAATAAACAATCAATGATGACAATTAATGATCAATTAATGAAACAATTGATTCAGAGATTACCTCTGGAACAGTGTGTGTGTCTGTGTGCGCGTGTGTGTGCGTGAGTGTGTGTGTGTGTGTGTGAGCATGTGTGTGTGTGCGTGAGTGCGTGTGTGTGTGCGTGAGTGTGTGTGTGAGCGTGAGTGCGTGTGTGTGTGCGTGAGTGTGTGTGTGAGCGTGTGTGTGTGTGAGAGTGTGTGTGTTAGCGTGTGAGTGTGTGTGTGTGAGTGTGTGACTGCTTCCGTTTTGAACAGTCGAGATGACATCACTCACAAATGCAGCGTGATGAAGATGAGGATGAGGAGGAAGCACAGCTACAGTGAGACTGAGACAACAACAGAAACAACAACTGACCAGGATGGACGAGGACAAAAAGAGCTGATGACCCTCATCCCAGCCTCCGCTACACACACACTTATACACACACACACTCACACACACTCACACACACACACACACACACTTATACACACACACACTCATACACACTCACACACACTCATACACACACACACACACACTCACACACACTCACTCACTCACACACACTCACACACACACACTCACACACACACACACACACACACTCACACACACACACACGCACACTCATACACACACACTCACACACACTCACACACACACACTCACTCACACACACACACACACTCACACACACACACACACTCACACACTCACACACACTCATACACACACACTCACACACACACACACACTCACACACACTCACACTCACACACTCACACACACACACCTGTACCTGGTGACAGAAGTGTGTGTTATTATGTCATGATACAGCTGTAATGACCCTCAGATGATGAAGGTGATGAAGATGATGTTGTCTTCTGACACAGATGCACTAATGAGTGTGTATCTGTGTCAGTGGATTCCATCTGAGGATGAGGTCATCTATGAACGGGTGAATCATGCATGTCGCCGTGGCGCTGTGGTCATGTGACCATGACGCAGCACCTGCGGGACAATCGCGGGCTGATTCACCGTCTGGGAGTGTTGACAGGTCTGATTGTCCTCATTCATCACGCCAGAGAAGGTCCAGAGGAGCCTGTCTGACTGGACCTCCTCTGGCTCAGCTCCTCAGGTCACGCCCGTGATGTCATCGTGTGCTGGGGCCGAGGGGGCGGGGCCAACGGGGGCGGGGCCAACGGGGGCACGCCGTGCTCCTAATGGAGCGGGGAATTCCTGCAGGTCCAGGTGGGGAACAGGGTTCCCTCAGCAGACATCAGGAGCCTGGACGAGGAGCTCCATCCATCCATCCATCCATCCATCCATCCATCCATAAACACAGCTTTGGGGTCAGAGGTCAAGCAGGAAGCCTTACACATGGTCCAAGGAATGATCTGGACCATGTGGAGGTTCCTGAAGGTTCCTGGAGGCATCTGAAGGTTCCTGGAGGTTCCTCAAGGTTCCAAGAGGCTCCTGGAGGTTTCTGGAGGCTGCTGAAGGTTCATAGAGGTTCCTGATGGTTCCTGGAGGTTCCTGGAGGTTCGTGTGGTTCTGCTTCTGCTGGTGTCCCTGGGCAGCAGGAGACCCGCCCAGTTCTGATCAGGATCATCTGTCCAAGAAGAGCAGCAGCAGTAGCAGTTGTTGCCTGGCGCCCGTACGTGTGTAGTCGTGTCTTTGTGTGGTTAAACACTTTTATCGGTATTTCAAAGGCTTGTTGTTGTTGAGCGTTCCCGCCCACCTTGGAGTCGCGTTGTTTACGACTGACAGCAACAGTTTCTCTTTCAGCTCAGGCGTTGATCACGCGTGTCTGCGCTCACATACCAGCGCGCACCGACAAACAAGCACCCTTTGACCCTGTTTTGATCAGGATTGCATAAGAGGGGGCGGGGCTTCCCTCTGATGGCAGCAGCAGATAACGGTGCCTGTTTTTGGGCTCCGTGACAATATTTGTGCTCCCGTGACCCGACCTTTGACACCGTGACATCACAGGCGAGATGTCTGCTGTTCAGGTCGGGGAGGGCGGAGGGCGGAAAGAATCCACGCCTGCGGAGGGCGTTCCCGCCCCGGGCGAACCGCCGTCAATTACTGACACAATGAGACACAATGAAAGCGAGCACCATCGCAGCGGTTGTGAAACAGCCAGCCGCCGTGGGCCGGAGCACGGGGCCTCGGCGGAGAGCGCCCGCTCTTATCTGCAGCGCCGCAGGAGCGCCTCGCTGCTCCTGTTGGTGCAGACCGCCGCAGCAGCGCTACACCCGCGCAGCGCTACACCCGCAGCAGCGCTACACCCGCAGCAGCGCTACACCCGCGCAGCAGCGCTACACCCGCAGCGCTACACCCGCAGCAGCGCTACACCCGCGCAGCGCTACACACGCAGCAGCGCTACACACGCAGCAGCGCTACACACGCAGCAGCGCTACACCCGCAGCAGCGCTACACACGCAGCAGCGCTACACCCGCGCTACAGCGCCAGGACGGCTGTAGGGAAGGCCCAGGGTGTGTTGTGGCAGTGCCAGCCTACAGCGGCCCAGCGCGTGTTGTTTTGTCTATGAGAACAATCCACTGTTGCAATAAAGCCCCCCGGCCCCCCGGCCCCCCGGCCCCCCGGCCCCCCTCTTCCCTCCCCTGTTTATTTACAGCGCAGGTTCCTCTGGAGCTGTCAGCAACGGCGCCTCATTCCTGCGGCGGCTGCAGCCGCGACCTTTGCCCCCCTCTTGGGGGTCGGGGGGGTGCAGCGCCCCCGAGGGAGGACGCCCCGAGGGAGGACGCCCCCAAGGGGGGACACCCCCGTTGAGGCCGCTCTGGAACAGGAGGATGAGCAGGTCTGAGGTCAGGGGCTGAACCTGGCTCTGCTCCAGACGGGAAACTTCACGTGAGGGAGAGAGAGACGGGGGGTGGGGGGGTGAGGGGGGTGAGGGGGGTGAGGGGGGAGGGGGTGAGGGGGGGGGGGGGGGCGTCTCACCTTTCAAAAGGATCCCGACCACAACAGGAAACCGTCTCTTGTCCTGGCTCGTGCTCACGACAAGTGTTTGGAATGTTGAGTGGATTCCACGTGTTGATGTGCGCTCAGGTCAGAGCACGCTCCGGGGCAGGGGGCGGGGCCGGGGGCGGGCCAGGGGCGGGGCCGGGGGGGCCAGGGGCGGGGCCGGGGGGCGGG
Source organism: Lagocephalus sceleratus (assembly GCA_911728415.1). Classification (NCBI taxonomy): domain Eukaryota; kingdom Metazoa; phylum Chordata; class Actinopteri; order Tetraodontiformes; family Tetraodontidae; genus Lagocephalus; species Lagocephalus sceleratus. Next base: position 4,379,351 of record CAJVRN010000219.1, on the reverse strand, counting down.
GCCGGGGGCGGGGGCGGGTGGGCCGGGCCGGGCCGGGCCGGGCCGGGCTGGGCCTCCTGGGCTCCTCACCAGGAGCCTCCTCAACAGCTCAGCCCACGGTTCCTCCGACCAGGACCTTCTGCCTCCTGCTCCGTTCCTCAGTCCTTTCCTCTCATGACCCTCGCTGTTGTCACTCAGGTTCAATAGCCTTGACCTCTGACCCCCCACAAGTGCTTCCAGGTGGGCCTTCTCCGCCCTCGCCGCCTCCTGCAGCCACACGGATGTTCCTCCACCCCAAACAAACCTGAGCAGCCCTCTCAGAACACGGATGTGATTAAGGACCAGAAGGGTCTGCTGGAGGTCTTCATCCGCCTCCAGGCCACCACCTTTGATCTCTTACATCTGCTTTGATTTCACTCACTGGCTGGTGTCCACGCGTGGAGGACCAAGGCTGCTCTCCTCCCGGCTCCTTCGGGAACGCCGCTGGACCCGACCGTGGAGGAGGCGCTGCAGACCCACGTCTGTGAGCTCAGCTGTGGAGGACCCTGAGCAGGTCCAGGTCTTTCAAGGTTCAGCAGGGCTGCGATCATCTGGAGGATCTGCCCTCATGGAGCTTCACACTGAACCGCTGTAGGTGTGAGCAGGTTGGCTCAGATGTCTCTGAAGGCCTCGATCTTCTCCAGGACGACCAGGTCGGCCTCAGCCACGGTGACCTTCTCGTCATGGAGCTGCTGGGTCAGAACATCTGGTCCATCTATCTCAGTCCAACCTGGCTGAGAACATCTGAGCCAGCCCTGGTGGAGGTGCTCCTCCTGCTCCTCAGACATTCCTGGATGAGTGCTCCGTTAATCCCTCTTTCACTCTCCTCTTCCTTCCTCCTCCTTTCAGCAGAGCATCTGTGTTTCTGCTCCACTGGCTCACAAACCTCCTCACAATAGGTCCAGTCTGGAGACGTCTGAGGCCTTCAGCAGCACAGCAGGACCCAGGAGCAACAGGACGAGGCCTCAGACAGCACCAGGGACCCAAGTAACACATTAACAGGCCAGATTATCACATCAGATTAACAGATCAACTGATCACATCAACAGATCACATCAATAGATCAATAGATCGGATTAACAGATCAGATTAACAGATGAATAGATCAGATTATTAACAGATCAGATTAACAGATTAATAGATCAGATTATTAACAGATCAGATTAACAGATGAATAGATCAGATTATTAACAGATCACATCAATAGATCAATAGATCGGATTAACAGATCAGATTAACAGATGAATAGATCAGATTATTAACAGATCAGATTAACAGATGAATAGATCAGATTATTAACAGATCATATTAACAGATGAATAGATCAGATTATTAACAGATCATATTAACAGATGAATAGATCAGATTATTAACAGATCAGATTAACAGATGAATAGATCAGATTATTAACAGATCAGATTAACAGATGAATAGATCAGATTATTAACAGATCAGATTAACAGATCAGAACCATAAAGGTTGCTTTGAACAGTTTTATAAAGACAGATTAATACAGGAGCTGTAACAGAACAGAGACCAGAATAAACAATGTGAATGAAACATGAATTAAATATAAAACATCATTTATGTCAAAGATAAAAGAACCCCTGAGGACTTTGATGTTATCAGCACAAAGGTTTTCTGATGTCCAGATTACGTTCATGTTGAAGCTTAATCCAGCAGAAGAAAAGAGGAGAAACAGAGAGGAGAGGCTGGAGGACATCGGACAGATGTGAAGGTAGAAACTGGACAGATGGAACTGATGATCTGATGTAACAGATTATGGAGATTATTAATCCTGGACAGTTGGAGCCCTGTTGATCACAGAGGTGGTGACGCCTGGACAGGCTGGTGAGACCAGGACAGACAGTTTGGGGCAGATGTTTGGGGCAGATGTTTGGGGCAGATGTTTGAGGCAGATGTTTGAGGCAGATGTTTGAGGCAGATGTTTGGGGCAGATGTTTGGGGCAGATGTTTGAAATAGATGTTTGGGGCAGATGTTTGGGGCAGATGTTTGGGGCAGATGTTTGGGGCAGATGTTTGGGACAGATGTTTGGGGCAGATGTTTGAAACAGATGTTTGGGGCAGATGTTTGGGGCAGATGTTTGGGGCAGATGTTTGGGACAGATGTTTGGGGCAGATGTTTGGGGCAGATATTTGAGGCAGATGTTTGGGGCAGATGTTTGAGGCAGATGTTTGGGGCAGATGTTTGGGACAGATGTTTGGGGCAGATGTTTGGGACAGATGTTTGAGGCAGATGTTTTCAGGCTGATTTGGAACAGCGTGTCACCTGATACCAGATGTTCTGTTCCACAACAGCTGCTTATCGGTCATCAGCTCAGGTCACCGTCACACTAGAACATCAGCCAAGGTCACACCTGCTGAGGCTGTTACAGCTGTGGCGCTGACAACAGCTGTTGGGATACAGCTGTTAGCCCCAGGATACAGCTGTTTCTCTGAGCCTGTTCAGATGTTCAGAGCAGGAGACCTGAGCCCTGGTGTGAGCATGTGTCCTCCACATCTGTCCTCCACAATGTGTCCTCCACATCTGTCCTCCACAATGTGTCCTCCACATGTGTCCTCCACATCTGTCCTCCACATCTGTCCTCCACATCTGTCCTCCACTCCACTGAAGGTTCAGGTCTTCTCTCTTATTTGGGTTTCAGACGTCTGAGGACGTGTTTGGTTGACAGCTGACTCACTGTTGACACGGATGATCCATGAATGGCTGCCTCAACACGTTACAGGTGTGTGTGTGTGAATGTGTGTGCGTGTGTGTGTGTATGTGTATGTGTGTGTGTGTGTGCAGGGGGGGTCAGGAGAGGCCTTGTTATTCCCAGAAATCCAGTCTGATTCTGCAGCCACTGCAGGATGGGACCTGGAACCTGTTTGATGAAGACATCCATCAGAGCAGATGAAACACTCACACACACACTCACACACACACACTCACACACTCTCACACACACTCACTCACACACTCTCTCACACACTCACACACACACACACACGCACACACACACACACTCACACACTCACACACACACTCACACACACACTCACACACACACACTCACACACTCTCACACACACTCACTCACACACTCTCTCACACACTCACACACACACACACACGCACACACACACACACTCACACACACACACTCACACACTCTCACACACACTCACACACACACTCTCTCATTCACTCAGTCACTCACTCACTCACTCACTCACTCACCACACACACACTCTCTCACAGACACACACACACTCTCACTCACTCACTCACTCACACACACACTCACACTCACACACTCTCACACACACTCACTCACACACTCTCACACACACTCACACACACACTCTCTCACTCACTCACTCACTCACCCACTCACTCACACACACACACACTCACACACACACACACACACTCTCACACACTCACTCACACAAGCACGCACGCACACACACACACACACACACACACACACACACACACACACACACACACACACACACAACACACAAATAAACACACACACACACAAAAAACACACACAAAAAACACACACACACACACACACACACACACACACACACACATACACACACACACACACACACACACACACACACACACACACACACACTCAGGAGAACCTCTTGAATGTCTGGAATGTCTTCCAGGACCGTTTCTCCGTGACCAACCAAACTTCCTCATTTTCAGACACTTTTCAGAGGTTCCATCTGACTGAGACACAAAGGTCGGTGGATCAAGTCCTGGGCTGGTCCAGGACCCCGTCAGCGTCTCAGGAGGGGGGTGGAACCACAGCCCCCCAAAGGCCCCCAAAGGTCTGTGGTTGGTCCATCCAGACAGGTGTGGTTTTCCTTTAACAGGAAGAACCCTTGAGCGGGGCCGAGGGGGGCCTCACTGCAGCCATCACTGTTCCAGTTATCCCTACTGGTTTTCTCCCCCAGTCTGGCCTGTACTGGGCCTGTACTGGGCCTGTACTGGGCCTGTACTGGGCCTGTACTGGGCCTGTGCTTCATTCATTCATTATGTCTCTTCCAGATGTGACGCTCATTAGTATTCGTCACTTAGATGTTGTGTGGAATGAGAGACCTCACCTGTCTGACGTGTCTGAAGACCTCTGATGACCTCTGATGACCTCTGATCATCTCCGATGACCTCTGATGACCTCTGATCATCTCTGATCTTCAGCCATGGGTTCAGCTCTGGTAACGTTCCAGAGGTGAAGATGACTCACAGCAGCCTGGAGCCCTGCTGTGAGGAGCTCTAAAAATAGCAGGCTTACGCTCACTTCATTCCTGAGCTGAACCTGTTGGTGGAGGAGTCGCTGAGGCTGGTCCTGGTCCAGCAGCAGGTCCTCCTCACACTCTCCACATGGGGAGGAGTCTCCAACCTTAACGCACCTGAACTATTCTGAGCTCAAAGAATTCTAAACATTCTGAACGTGGATGAAGCCCAGCAGGTCAGTGTGGGTGATGCTGAAGCATGTTCAGAATGTCTCCTGGATTACCTGAAGGAATCTGAGATTACAGGTGCGTGGTGAGAGATGAATGCTCTACATCTCAAGATCCCCCCTCAGGTGATGACAGTAGGACCTCCTGGGCCGTACAGGTGGATCTCCCTTCTTCTCCCAGGCCCCCTCTGGTCGGGCCTCGCTCCACACTGGTTTAACTGGGAGTGCTGGGTGGAAAACAAGGTGTGTGACGCTGCTGCAGGGTGTTGGTTTGATGTGAGAGGACCAGGCGGCCCGCCTCGCCCTCGCACACAAACCTATTGTTTGAGCTCTGAACAGAATTCCTGTCGCGTCGAGGAGATTCCTCGACGCGTAATGGGACATTATGTTTGCTCACGCTATTCAGAGGCCTAATGACTTCTGTCTCAGGGGAACCAGGACTCGCTGCATACTTGCAGGCTTAGCGCCATTGTTGCTGCAGGTCGTTAACCTGTTAGTGCACAGGTAGAGGAACCACAGAGGAACCACAGAGGAACCCTGGGAACGGGGATGAAGGAGGACCAACAGGACTCAACAGTCACACACCAGGCATCGTTCCACACTGACAGCATGGGGATCAAAGGTCACCTCCTCTCTTCACAGAAACCCTCTTTGACACATCAGATGACTTCATGGGCCCACAGACACGTCCAGGTCTGACCCATCGCTCTCCACAAGAAGTATGCAGTTGTAGAACTCACAAAGCTTCTGACACCAAAACCAGTAAACCTTAATCAATAACCTGGAATGCTATGGAAGCTGGGAGAGTCCCAGTCCTGTCTAGACATCGTCTGGGGTGCTCCTCAAGCGTCAGCGCTTGGTCCAGTCTGTATTCATCTTACGCATCGACCGTAAATGTGAGGCGTCACAACTATTACAGTTCTGTGGTGAGGTGAGAAGTTACAGCAGCTTCTGGACAAGATCAGACAGAACCACGAGAACAGAGCTGAAACCCTGGGAGACATCACAGAGGGCTTCAGGAAGGGGACCTCCTGCACCGGCACGACAACCCTACTGGAATGGTGACTCATTCACCAGTCCACACCCTCATTCACCAGCAGCACCTAACCATAACCCTAACTACCAACACTAGTGACCAAAGACTAGTAGAGTCTTTGGTCACTAGTGTTGACCACCCACCCAACCACCCACCCAACCACCCAACCAACCAACCAATCAACCACCCAACCACCCAACCAACCAACCAACCAACCACCCAACCAACCAACCAACCAACCAGTCAACCAACCAACCAACCAACCAATCAATTAATCGGCCAACCTGGGGAGGTCCTAACGACCCCACCGGCTCCAGAGGTCACGGGTGGAGGTTCCCCTGCCTGGAGCAGGTCCCCCATGGTCCACCTCTCCGGGTCAGACTCTTCATTGTGATGTTTCCTCTGCTGCCTCCAACATCAACAGCCACAGGAAGTCTGTGATGGGGGCGGAGTCACACCAGACCCAACGCCGTGTCCTGCTCAAGGACACCAGATCAAACCAACAACCTTTGTGTTCCTGGAGCGACTGGGGAGGAGTGTTACTGGGAGGAGGGTCAGGGTCAGGGGTCAGGGTCAGGGTCAGGGGTCAGGGTCAGGGTCAGGGGTTAGTTTACCTGAGCAGAGGCGAAGGGTGGGGCTGAACTTCACCAATGAACCTATGAACAGGAGGAGGAGGAAGAGGAGGAGGAAATGGAGGAGGAGAAAGAGGAGGAGGAGGAAGAAGAGAAAGAGGAGAAGGAGGAAGAGGAAGAGGAGAAAGAGGAGGAGGACGAGGAGGACGAGGAGGAAGAGGAGGAGGAGGAAGAGGAGGAGGAAGAGGTGTGAGAGGAGAAGGAAGAGGAGGAAGAGGAGGGGGAAGAGGAGGAAGAAGAGGAGAAGAAGGGGAGGAAAGAGTCTCCTCTGTCCTCCTCTGGTCCTTCTCTTGTCCCATCTTGTCGTCCTCTTGTCTCCTCTTGTCTCCTCTGGTCCTTCTCTTGTCTCCTCTGTCCTCCTCTGGTCCTTCTCTTGTCTCCTCTGTCCTCCTCTGGTCCTTCTCTTGTCTCTTCTGTCCTCCTGTTGTCCTGTCCAACAGAAGCAGGACAGGTAGCTCCACAACTCTGATCTCAACCTTCCAACGGTCTTGAATGATGAAGATCTTTTTGTCCTCTCATTGTCCTCGTTCTCCTCTGGTTGTCTCCTGTTTGTCTCACCTTCATCTTTCTTTTAACTCAGACCAACAACATGAAGAAAGACAAACGCTTTTAATTAAACCTTTATTAAAAGCCGACCTTTGGCCCCTCGGACAAACATTTCACAGAAATGAGAGTTCA
>CAJVRN010000219.1:4355000-4367500 GCA_911728415.1 Lagocephalus sceleratus | reverse complement strand
CATGGCTTCCTCCCTTCTCTCATGGCTCCCTCATGGCTCCCTCCCTTCTCTCATGGTTCCCTCATGGTTCCCTCCCTGCTCTCATGGTTCCCTCATGGTTCCCTCCCTTCTCTCATGGTTCCCTCCCTGCTCTCATGGTTCCCTCCCTGCTCTCATGGTTCCCTCATAGTTCCCTCATGGTTCCCTCCCTGCTCTCATGGTTCCCTCCCTTCTCTCATGGTTCCCTCATGGCTTCCCTCCCTGCTCTCATGGTTCCCTCATGGTTCCCTCCCTGCTCTCATGGTTCCCTCCCTTCTCTCATGGCTCCCTCATGGTTCCCTCATGGTTCCCTCCCTTCTCTCATGGCTCCCTCATGGTTCCCTCATAGTTCCCTCCCTGCTTTCATGGTTCCCTCATGGTTCCGTCCCTGCTTTCATGGTTCCCCCGTCTCTCATGGTTCCCTCCCTGCTCTCATGGTTCCCTCATGGTTCCCTCCCTGCTCTCATGGTTCCCTCATGGTTCCCTCCCTGCTCTCATGGTTCCCTCATGGTTCCCTCAGCCCAGGGGGATCTGATGTGTGTGCTGCTGCTGGGTGAGTCACCATGTGGGGAACAGAGAGGTCAGAGGTCAGAGGCGGGGCTTGCTTCAGGAGCTCTTCTTCAGGTGCTGATGGAGGTTCTGGTGCGGCGGCTGGTCCTCAGGAGAGCCTCAGGTGTACCTGCGGACGCCTGTACCCACCGTTGTACTGTGACAGAACACAGCAGCGCCCCTCAAGGTAAACAACGTTTTTACTGGTACAGTTCAGAATATCGATACACGATGAGGGCTACGATGACGCACACCTGCGCACTACTAATAAATATGTGAACACAACACCTGTACACGGGGCCTCGCCCCTCATGGAAATGCACATACACCAGTACAACAGTTACGCTTCCAGAAGCTCAGCCAGCACGAGTCCTGCAGACCAAACAGACGTCCTCTCTGGTTAGGCCCCTCCCCCAGGTACAGACACACCTACTGAAGGAGAGGGGCGCGTACACGTCCGACGCCCCCGAAGGCACGACTGTCTGTACAACATGTACAAAAGCGCCCCGCCCCCAAGACGAGCGGGAACGGGGCGACGGGTCATCGTGAGATTGCACGTACGTGGAGGGCGGGGCGGACCCCAGTGCTTCAGTCTACAAAAGGGGGCGGAGCTCTGCTCAGGTGGCGATCACCAGTCTGTCTTCGTCGTCGCTCGAAGCCTCGTTATAGTCGTTCGCCCCCTCCTTCCAGCGGCCGGGCGCCGCCGGCCTCGCCGGATCGGGGTCGACCGCCCGCCGGACCGGCGACCCCCGGGCGTCGTCCGGGGCAGCCGGGGACGCCTGTTGCCCCGGCGACGGGCCGCCTTCCTCGCCAAGCGTCCGTGCGAGATGAGCGGCGGGGTCGGCGGGCGTGGGCGGCGAAGGCGAGGTGCGGTCCCCCCGGGCGGGCGGGTGGCCCCCCCCCGGCAGAGGGCTGAGCGCGGGGATGATGGCGGGCAGCGCGATGTTGAGGATCTGCAGCCCCGGGACGGGCGGGGGGGCGCCGGCGCCGCTCGGGGGGGCGCCGCCGGCCGCCAGCACCTGCAGCCCCAGCGCCAGGCCCTGCTGGTTGAGCAGCTGGGGGGCCCGGGGCCAGCCCCATCAGGTTGAGCGTCTCCAGCCCCACGGCGGGGGGGGGCAGCCCCGCCACCTGGCCCAGGGGGAAGCAGGGCACCACCCCGCCCAGGGGCTCCTGCACCACCAGGGGCGGGGGCCGCGCGCCCTCCGGGGGGGGGGCCGCGGGGTTGGCGGCCGGGGCCGGGCTGGCGTTCCGGTGGATGATGCTCACGGCCGGGATGGTGAGCTGGACCGGGCCGGCCTGGAGGGGCAGGAAGGTGGAGTAGGCGGCCAGGCCGGCGGGGACCAGCTGGAGGCCCCCCACCGGGACCATGCCGTAGGGGGCCCGCGAGGGCTGCTGCGAGTGCAGGGGCAGGTGGCTGAACAGGTGGGTGTGGGGCTCCTGGGGGGGGAAGTGCACCGGGCCGGGGCCGGCGTAGGACGACGTCTGGGTGCTCCGGTCCACCGGTAAGCCTGGCTCAGGGGGGGGGGGCCCAGGAGCCGGGGAGGGGTCCTGTGGAGACAGAGCACAAGGCTGTGTGAGGACGCTCAGGTCTCAGGTGTCTCAGAGGGCACCATCATCAGCTCCGTCAACCCCCCTCAGACCTGAGGGGGTCCTCAGACCTGAGGGGGTCCTCAGAGGTGGGCGTCTCACCTGGCCGAGCCTGGAGGCCTTGCCCGGCGCCGGGGGGCTCGGGGGCACATCGAAGTCGGGGTAGTCGATGGACATCTGCCTGCAGGGCGACACCGGGCTCATCATGTGCACCGACTCGGTGTCGGAGGTGGAGGCGTCTGTGGCCGGAGGGCAGTAAGGGAGGGGCGACGGGCCGAAGGAGCCCGGCGTCCTGCTCAGGGTCGCAGGGGTCACGGCCGGGGGGCCGTCTGGGTGGGGCTGGACAGGGAGCAGGGACACGGAGCTGATGGACATCTGGGCCAGGAGGGCACTGGGGGGCACCTCCTCCCTGGAGGACAGGTGCTGCGGGCTGGCGGACACCGAGGGGGTGGCGGAGAGGCCCGACTCCGGCTGGCTGTCGTCCTCCTCCTCCTCGTTGTCGTCGTTCTCCTCGTCGTCGGGGCCGTCCGAGTCGTCCCCGTCCGAGTCCTGGCGGTCGGCGCTGCCCATGTGACTGCGGTCGCCTGCAGAAGAGACGCAAATGTGCTCTGAGAATCCTGAAGAAGGCACGAGTCAGCAGCAGCGCTCGCAGGGAGAAGGGTCCTCGTAGTGCCCCCCCACATGTCCTCCTCAAACAGCCTTCATCAACATCAGTGAGAAAACCCACAAGTGGACCAGCGCCGTGGACCAGTGCTGTGGACCAGCGCCGTGGACCAGCGCCGTGGACCAGAGCCGTGGACCAGAGCCGTGGAACAGAGCCGTGGACCAGAGCCGTGGAACAGAGCCGTGGACCAGTGCTGTGGACCAGCGCCGTGGACCAGCGCCGTGGACCAGGACAGAGCCGTGGACCAGTGCTGTGGACCAGCGCCGTGGAACAGAGCCGTGGACCAGTGCTGTGGACCAGCGCCGTGGAACAGAGCCGTGGACCAGAGCCGTGGAACAGAGCCGTGGACCAGAGCCGTGGAACAGAGCCGTGGACCAGTGCTGTGGACCAGCGCCGTGGAACAGAGCCGTGGACCAGTGCTGTGGACCAGCGCCGTGGACCAGTGCTGTGGACCAGCGCCGTGGAACAGAGCCGTGGACCAGTGCTGTGGACCAGAGCCGTGGAACAGAGCCGTGGACCAGAGCCGTGGACCAGCGCCGTGGACCAGTGCCGTGGACCAGCGCCGTGGAACAGAGCCGTGGACCAGAGCCGTGGACCAGCGCCGTGGACCAGTGCTGTGGACCAGCGCCGTGGAACAGAGCCGTGGACCAGAGCCGTGGACCAGAGCCGTGACCAGCGACAGAGCCGTGGACCAGTGCTGTGGACCAGCGCCGTGGAACAGAGCCGTGACCAGTGCAGGCCGTGGACCAGTGCTGTGGACCAGCGCCGTGGAACAGAGCCGTGGACCAGTGCTGTGGACCAGAGCCGTGGAACAGAGCCGTGGACCAGAGCCGTGACCAGCGCCGTGGACCAGTGCCGTGGACCAGGCCACCAGAGCCGTGGACCAGTGCCGTGGACCAGAGCCGTGGAACAGAGCCGTGGACCAGCGCCGTGGACCAGAGCCGTGGACCAGAGCCGTGGACCAGAGCCGTGGACCAGCGCCGTGGACCAGAGCCGTGGAACAGACCAGAGCCGTGGACCAGCGCCGTGGACCAGAGAGCTGTGGACCAGAGCCGTGGACCAGAGCCGTGGACCAGAGCCGTGGACCAGCGCCGTGGACCAGAGCCGTGGACCAGCGCCGTGGACCAGAGCCGTGGACCAGCGCCGTGGACCAGCGCCGTGGACCAGCGCCGTGGACCAGAGCCGTGGACCAGCGCTGTGGACCAGAGCCGTGGACCAGTGCTGTGGACCAGTGCTGTGGACCAGAGCCGTGGACCAGAGCCGTGGACCAGAGCCGTGGACCAGTGCTGTGGACCAGAGCCGTGGACCAGTGCTGTGGACCAGTGCTGTGGACCAGTGCTGTGGACCAGTGCTGTGGACCCACCCGCAGCGCCAGCGGAGGAAAGACAAACATGCTCTTAGAGACTGGGAATGCTCTCAGGCAGCTTCTCACTTTTTCTAATTCTAAAATTAGATGCCGCAATTTCCTCTTTGTAAAGGCTGCACCAGCCTCCCACTGGTGAATTAACGGGAAGAAGCTGCATTTAGAATCTCTCATTAGACCAAAGCTGGTGAGCGACATGCAACAGAGCTCAAGCTGGGCAGAGCTGTGCTCCGTCGTAGGTCATCACTGAGGTAAGAAAGGGAAATCCTGATGTTTGAAACACTAAACAAATGAAGTGGAGAAGACACGCTCACCCTGATGATTATATCTGAGTAAATAACCAAACCCCATGAGGAGCGTGTAGAGGATCTCAGGAGAGTGGATCCAAGCACAAAAGGAAGAACATAACAAAGGAATCAACATCCAGGAAACAAGCACTTTTTTCCAGGTGGAGGCAGAAGGTCTCAGGAAGGCCAAGGTACCAAACCATCAGACATGCGACTCAAACAACTTCAGGCCCAGCCCACCAGTCACCATCAGGTGCAGCGTCCACCAAGGTGAAGGTCTCTCCCCACGGCTGCTCTGCACAGGGCTGAACCCCCCTGCCAGGTCAACCACAAGCCTGGCCACAGATACTGACTACAGAAGGTGGGGTCAGGAGGACAGTCCAGAAGGACGGACACCAGAAACAAAATGGGAAGTGAAGCCCTCAGACAGGAGAGATCAGATGAGGAGAAACTGCTGGAACCACCATGTAAAACATAGCATGTACCACCACCAGACACAGGAAGTGGCTGATCCTCCCAAAAGGCTGGACTGATCCAGCACATGAGCAGGGTGGGAGATGATAGCAGCTAAAGCACATATGGAACATCTCAACCAAATAGCTGCTGGAGTGTTTGGACTGGAAACTTAAGAAGGAAGGAACAGCTGGAGGAGAGGCTCCAGAAGATCAACATCAGGAAGAAGGAACAGCTGGAGGAGAGGCTCCAGAAGATCAACATCAGGAAGAAGGAACAGCTGGAGGAGAGGCTCCAGCAGATCAACATCAGGAAGAAGGAACAGCTGGAGGAGGGGCTCCAGCAGATCAACATCAGGAAGAAGGAACAGCTGGAGGAGAGGCTCCAGCAGATCAACATCAGGAAGAAGGAACAGCTGGAGGAGGGGCTCCACAACAACACAGGAAGGAGCGGAGGGCTCCAGCAGATCAACATCAGGAAGAAGGAACAGTTGGAGGAGAGGCTCCAGCAGATCAACATGAGGAAGAAGGAACAGCTGGAGGAGAGGGCTCCAGAAGATCAACATCAGGAAGAAGGAACAGCTGGAGGAACACCAGGGTCTGAGAGAGCAGCTGGAGAGGATGTGAGGACTGAAGGTAACACTGGGGGCTATGAGCCACAGCTGGAAAGAGGCTCCAGCAGATCCAGGAACATCTGGAATCTCTGTCCAGAAGTGTGCAGTTCTAGGAACACCTAAGATGAGCAGGACCCCCCCCCACACTTTTTAACCCCCCCCATATATTCCCTTTCATGCCTCACGGTACCTGAATCTTCTGCATCTTGATCTTCGATGAGAAGCTCTGGAACACCCATCTCCATGCATTTCTTACTGTGGGCCTTGGATTTCATGTGCTTGGTCAGGTTTCCTGTGAGAAGAGGACCGTAGAGGTCTTATGAGTAGGAGGACTGAACAATAACACAGCAGGAGCTTGTGAAGCAGTCTTTGGGTAAACTAGGTGAATAATGATCACTACAGGGTGATGTGGGTAGGAAGGTCCACTACAGAGGATGAATCACATGTCCTGACTTAAGGACTGTCATCAGTTTATGGCTCCATGAAAAGCCCAAGTAAAAGGACATGAGACACGTACAAACATGTGTGTTAGACAGCAGGAGGAAGAAAACATGGAGATGTTCAGCAGTGATGAACGCTCCCAACCTTTTGTCTTAAAGGAGAAGTTACAGTGCACACAGTGGTAGGGCCGGACGTCGGAGTGGGTGCGGATGTGTTTGCGCAGCATGCTGGGCTTCTTGCAGCGGATGCCACATTCCTCACAGATGTATTTGCCTCTTCCACGGCCACGCACGTACACATACTCCTCATTAGATTTGTATCTACAGCAATGGGACACAAGTGCTTAAGAGGACAAACAGATCATTTAAAAAAAAAAATCTTGATAGTCTAGTTTCACTCTTACCCGCCATCAAATATTTTGATCCTTCTTGGTTCAGTTTTAGGCGTGACGTCTTTGTCCAACTCTTTGCTGGATTGAGACTCCTGTACTTTGCTTTTAGTCTCAACGCATGCAGACTTCTGAGATACTGGCACCTAAAAAAGACCAAGGCACGTTGATGAGTAAAGGTCTTGATAGGGCCTTTATTGATGCAAGACACCTTTGCTGAACAGCCTCACCCTGGGCATGATGTCCTTCAGTTTGCCTGAGTAAGAGAGGATGTCAGACTTCCCACTAGTCCGTATGGCTGACGTATATTGTATGCTCTTGGAGCTCTGCTTGGAGTCAAAGAGAGACATGACGACTTTGGTAGGTAGCCCCAGTGGGTTGTGGTTGTTGGAGCTCACGGTCCATAGAGCATATGCTGAGGTCTTCAGGTCAGTTTGAGGAACATGGAGAGGTTTTCTCTTCATCAAGAAGCACCATGTGAAAGTGGTGGCAGTCTTCAGGCTGGGGAAAGAAAGGCGATGACTATCTTTTGTGTTGACCACAGACACCGATGTCAGTTTAATCTGACCCCCGTGGATAGCTGAGGGCCTGAAAGACGACTTGGCAGGGATCCATTTCCGCTCTTCGTTTTTCTCCTGTAGCTTCATTGCGCTGTTACTGTGGATGGAAGCCTCCTGGCTGCGAGGCGTAGTGCTCAAGGCAGGTCCTTCCTCTTCTGGAATGGTAACACTTGCCACTTTCTCCAGCCCAGCACTGTCAGGTGACATAGGCTTGACCTCATCGGTGTCCTCCGAGTCCTTCTCCCTGTCCGCCTTGCCCGGAGGCAGAGGCGGGGCCTCCGTTTCAATGGGACTGTCCACTGGTTCAGTCGTGCAAACTTGCCTAACGAGAGTTAGCTTACGCTGTCGGGTGACCTCGGACATCTTGGAACTGAGATAATTGACTGACCGGCCGTCGGTAAGGCAGGCCACGCCGTGCTCATCCTTGGCTCGCTTTTGGTGCTTTTCCATGTAAATGTCCAAACTATTGGCAGGGGACAGCATTCGTTTACTTGATGCGGTTGGCTCCTGCTGAGGGCATAAAGTCACCGAGGCTGGTTTCTGTGGGTGTGGTGAAGAGCCTGGAGAAGGTGCTTGATCTGGAGCACATCCATGGCTTTCAAGGCCCTGACCTTTGCCCTTTCTTGCACCTAGAGCAGCATCACTCTCTGAACTGTGGGTGGACTTGGGGCTGTTTCTGCTGGGCGCGGGGGATGAAGACTGCATCTGCTCATGGGTGATGAGGATCTGTGGCAGCGGGACAGCACCCGCGCTGCTCTGATCTACTGGCTCTTGTTGTTGGTCACCAGCCAGAGGGGCACCCTGTTTTTTAATGTCCGAGGCTTGTTGAACAGGCGGCGCGGCATATGCATTCTGGAGTAGATCTGACGACTTTGTCTTACTCACAACCGGGGTGGCGATAGGTATCGTCAGAACTGGCAAGGCTATGCGACACGCCTGAGAACTAGAGAACGAAAATGTTGGGTTTGCTCTGAGAGTAGGACAGTGCAGCTGGTACTTGGGCACAAAGCTTTTCTTTTCTTCAGAGTCGGCCGATTTGTTGGGAACGCGATCGTGAGACAGCAGAGCCTGGCTTTGTGGTTTCTTTTGGCATATTTGAACTCTGGATGTTTGGTGCCAAGGGTGGGGAAGACCATGGACTTCAGGCTGCTGAGTTGCACTACCCAAGTGGATGCTTTGGACCAGTTCCTCGTTCTTCTGCAAAGGTACTTCTCCAGTTATCAGGGTAAAAGGCTGATGCTTGGTGTGTCTGTTGGTGATGTGAATCTGTGGGATTCTACTCTGAGTGAGAGAGCTAACGTTTGCTATTAGAGGTTTGTCGTGCTGGATGACTTTCCCAACTGGGTGATGCGTCTCTGGGCCAATCTTTAAAGACATCTGGCGAACCAACGGTCCCCTTCTCCTTTCAATAAGTGGCACCTGGGCAACGTGTGAAAGCTGTCCACTTTTTGGTTGCCCAGTAGATGAAACCGATCTGCTGGGAGATACATTGCCACAGTCAAAGGATTTGCTACGACAGTCACATGAAATCTCTACAGAAGGTTGAGCACAGGTGATCTGTTCAGACGCAGCACGCCTCATCGCTCCAGGCACACCAAGCGTGTTAAGGGCTGTTGGTAAAACCTGAGGGTCTTGAATTTTACCAACATAATCTGCCCTACAAGGACTCTCCGACCTAGACGGTTCCTCGCGCTCAAAGGAGGCCGAGATGCTCGAACATCGAGAAAGGCTACTGTCTCTGCTGAGGCTCTGTGAAATGCTAGACTCAAAGCTAGATTCTCCAGAGGACTGGTCCATTTGAGCCAGGCGAATTCTTTTTTTCTTCGGTGGAAGTTTCTCAGCCGGTAGCTTGGACAAGCTCTCACTTCTTTGGGGCCAGCTGAACTGATCTGCAGCCTTGTCCACCGACTCAGTCGTCTGTAGCTCATGCTCCCTGTCAGGTTCCTCTGTCACCAGAATCTCAGGAACTTGGATGTTGTTTTGACGAACCAGGCGAGACTGGTGGACGGGAGTGGCGTTCTCAGCAGCCGTTGTCCCCGTGCTCGTGGCACACTGCTCTTTATTCGGTGTCCCACAGTCAGCACCCTCGGCTGAGGATACTTTGTCGTGGTAGCCGGCGGCCAAAGCCTTGGCTGTCATGTCGGTTTTGAGTGTGGTCGAGGAATCTTTCTCTAGACTCTCCACGGGTGAGGCCCTGTCAACAGACTCTATCTCAAAAGAATTGGGTCTGCTGAGAGAGTTGGTGTGTCTGATGACTGAGGTGCCACTGCCCTGCCTCTGCAGCTCCGCCTGTGGGGGGGCGCTGATCTGGGCCTCTCGTATTGGTGATAGCCTGGAGTCTGAGGGATTGTTAGCTTTCGTTATGAGTTGAATTTGAGGTAGCTTTTTCTGATTATTTTTGGGTTGTATATCTACGATTACGTTGTGATGGGAGAACACTTGGTTTGCCGGAGCTGCTGGAAGCTCAAAGCTGACAGAAGCAGGTGGAGCCGTGTCGGTGGGAGACTGATCGTCTTCATCGCCAACGCTCTTCATTTTCCTCCGCTTCCTAATTGAGGTCTGTTGATCAATTGTTCCTGGCCCACTTGTTGATCTTGGCAGAATTGTAGGATGAATTATGTTTACGTGGAAAACGTCTTGGTCAGTGTCTTTAGCGGTAATTGGCTTATTTTTGGGGCCGTGAAGTTCAGAACAGTAGAATTTCTTGTGGGTTTCAAAATTTTCTAGCTTTCTGTACCGATTCCGACACGTTTCACACTCGTACATGGTGCCTTTGGTCTGCTGAGTCTTTCTGTGCCGATCCTGATGGTGCTCGAACGAGCGGCTCCTCTGCATCAGTTCTGTGGAACCGCTGGGGCCGTGATAGCCATCGTCCATGGAGCGAACAGTGGGCAGGCCGTGCCCCTCGCCCGTGGAAAAGTCCTCCACCGCTACCTGCCTGACCAGTGTGCGAGAGTGTATCGCTGGATTTGGGGTTGAGGGAGTTGATGAAAATACGTCGTCGTTGAGCGAACTGATTTTTTCATCAACCGACTGAGAGACCCTCAAAGGGTGGGGCAGAGGGGCAACATTGAGGGGCAGGGCGGAGTGGCCCGGGGTCGTAGGCATGGAATTACTCCTTGTGATCGGCAAACAATCCATAGGTGGATATTGGGAAGGAACGGAGAGGAGAAATACTGGCTTGGATTTATCAGTGGGAGTAAACGGGGACTTTGGGATGTCTGAGCTTGAACTTGACCGCCTGCCCATCGGCTTAAGGTCGAACTGAAAAGAGTCTTTAAATATGTAGGATTTAGGAGAGTCAATGCTCCCTCTCCTTGAGAGCGACGTTCTTCTTGGTTTCACACTGTCCAGCTGCTTATTGTCAACCACAGCCTCGTTGTCAGATATCAGCTTTGAAATCCGCTCTTCCAGGGAGAGGGCTTTGGCCTCTAGCGGTGGGCGCATCGATCCGTCTGTGGAACGTGGCTTCTGTTCAGCTGCTACATGCATCACCGTGGCAACAGTGGGGGCAGTGGGAAGGCTGCTCTTGGCCATGTCCATGTCCACTGGTGGGGTTATCTTAACAAATGGGCTGGGCGGGCTCATGGCCTGATCAGCACTTTCAGACCTGGAGAAGTACCCAGAATCAGTACTCCCCAAGCTGCGGGGGCTGAGCAGACACTTGGCTTGTTGCTGTTGAGAAAAATCGGTTGCCTGCTGCCTCTGAAGCTGAGCGTGTCCACTCAGCATTGGAGACCTGCAGTGCTGGTCTTCATCTTCACTCACAGTATCTAGCGAGGGGTTGGTGCCCACCACCTCCTTGAGAGACGGCAGGGCTGTGCTACTTGACCTCATGCTGCCGGCCTGTAACTCCTGCTGCTGCTGAGCGGCAGCTTGCTCGGGTGCTGTACCTGTGACTCTGGGGCTGTCGGCCCTCAGGGGGGACACGTTGACCGGGTACACAACCACTTTGGGAAGGGCTGCTGTCACTTTGGGCTCATGGGCCCTCTGGCTGGGAGCTGGTCTGACTGGGTCAAACGTAGCTGATGCAGCCTCAGCTTCCCCGGGGGTTGTACCTGCACTCTGAAAACTGTTTTCAGACACCGCGCTGCACCTTGATATTTTGGGTCCCGACTCAGCGCTGCTGCCCTCCTCATCACTTTCCCCGCTCTCTTCAGAATGGGTCCCGAAGGCTTTGTCAGACTCTTGAGACAGGGACCCACCTCCACTTTCAGAACGGGTCGTCAGGCCCAGTTTAATGGCATGGGCGTGCGACTTCTTGTGCTTATACAGGTTGCTCTTGGTTTTGAATGAGAAGCCACAGGTGACGCAGGGATAGGGCCGCTCGCCCGTGTGGGACCGGATGTGCTTGAGCAGCACGCTGGGCTTGG
Organism: Lagocephalus sceleratus; assembly: GCA_911728415.1. Taxonomy (NCBI): domain Eukaryota; kingdom Metazoa; phylum Chordata; class Actinopteri; order Tetraodontiformes; family Tetraodontidae; genus Lagocephalus; species Lagocephalus sceleratus. Next base: position 4,356,204 of record CAJVRN010000219.1, on the reverse strand, counting down.
CGCACGCCCGGCTGCAGTACTCGCACACGTACTTTCCCGGCTTCTTGGGCTTTTGGTCCTTGTAAATCTGCTCCACACCAAAGTTCATGACAGTGGTCATCTGGACCTGGTTGGTTCCCGGTGTGACTGGGACCTGAATGGTGCTGGGAACGCTGGCGGAGAGGGACTGGCACGTGTGCACCACGGGCGGCTGACTCTGTGGTAGCGTGTTGGAGCCCGAGGGCACGGGGGCGTGCGTGACGGCGGACGGCCCGCTGGTGAAGCTGATGTGCAGGCTCGGCTGTTCCGTGTTCGAGGCCACAGGCAGAAAATGTTGCGTGGGAAGTGGAGACGACTGCACGTGAGCGACCTGCGCGGACTTCTGTGCGTTCGCCTGCAGCGGTGCCGCAATACCGATGAAGTTGCCCTGATTGTCGATATAATAGGTCGGCACGTGGGGGGGGCGGTTCTGGAGACCAGCGTTGAGGGCTGGCATCCTTGTTAATTCCCCACTTGATCGAACGTCGACGGCGGAAGCTGGTTTCCTGACAGCCTGCAGCGAGTGGGTCCTCTCTGCCAGGGTGCTGAAGTCGGGCTCCATGGCCTTCAGGAGAACACCGAGAGGGTCGCTGCTGTGAAAAGGATCTCCGTCAAATCTGGGATCTTGACCTTTGCTCTCTTTGGCCCGGGCCTCTTTATCTGTAATCACAGAGCCCTCGTCACCATCAGCCAGCAGGGGTGAAGGAGCAGAAGCTGCTTCTTCTGGATTCAGCCCTTCAGCATCTGTGGCCCGAGGGTCCTCGTGCTGGGGTGCTTCCACTGGTTGGACATACTGGAGGTTTCTTGTCTCACTGGCTGGTGTGGAAGTTTTGTGGGCAGGGTTGTTGTGATTGGATGAACAAGAAGACTGTGGAGTTCCCTTGGATGGTTCTTCTTGGTTCCCACTTTCAGATGTTTTCAATTGTGGTTTCTTCACAGGAGATTTGGGGATTTTCTCAAGACGATTTTCTGCAACAACTTTTTTCCTCTTCAGGCTTTTTATGTTATCTGCATTTCTTCGGCTGCTCTCAGATATCCCTGCGGACAGAACAAAAGAGTTCACAAAACGACGTGAATTACACACAAACTAATAATGAACACACCACAACTGTGCCGTTACAGACTGACAACAACATAAGTGTTGTGTAGATGAACAATTCTACAAACCTCTATTCTAATTATGAAA
>CAJVRN010000219.1:4345000-4347500 GCA_911728415.1 Lagocephalus sceleratus | reverse complement strand
CGTGCCTACAGCGCTATAAAAGGCACCGTGGAGATGTAAACAGCCTCTGACGACATCCTGTTACCCTGGAACTGTGAAGACCGGAGAGGACCTCAGGAGCCACCGTCATGTCTGCAGAGGTGAAGGTCACACTCTGGAGCTTCACCTCTGTGCACACAGGAAGGTCTCGAAGTATCTGACAACCACCGATCACGGTGTGTGTTGACAGTCGCCCAGTTGACTGGTTAAGACACACTGGTGCAGAAATACTGGTGTCCTCCACGTCTAACAACAAACAAGGAACAACACCCTCCATCATCTACCTCAGCTTCTGTCTGGGATTTGACCTCCAGATTCTTCAGTGTGTTCTTCTCCAGTGTGTTCTTCTCCAGTGTGTTCTTCTCCAGTGTGTTCATCTCCAGTGTGTTCTTCTCCAGTGTGTTCATCTCCAGTGTGTTGTCCTACATGTTCATCTCCAGTGTGTTCATCTCCAGTGTGTTCATCTCCAGTGTGTTGTGTTACATGTTCCTCTCCAGTGTGTTCATCTCCAGTGTGTTCATCTCTAGTGTGTTCATCTCCAGTGTGTTGTCCTACATGTTCCTCTCCAGTGTGTTCATCTTCAGTGTGTTCATCTCCAGTGTGTTCATCTCCAGTGTGTTCATCTCCAGTGTGTTCATCTCCAGTGTGTTGTCCTACATGTTCATCTCCAGTGTGTTCTTCTCCAGTGTGTTCATCTCCAGTGTGTTCATCTCCAGTGTGTTCATCTCCAGTGTGTTGTCCTACATGTTCATCTCCAGTGTGTTCTTCTCCAGTGTGTTCTTCTCCAGTGTGTTCATCTCCAGTGTGTTTGGGCTCACTGCAGTGCTCCACAGTCAACTGTGGTCTGCTATATGGTTTGCTCCATGTTTCAGATCCACTTTGGTGGTGTTGATGGAGGAAGCAGCTTTTGGTCTTGGTGTGAATCTGCAGTTGCGTCTTCCTCTGTGGTGGTGTTGCCGCCCACCACCATGTTCACGACTGTTGTTCTGCCATCAGTAGGCAGGAGGTAACGTTACATAACCACCTCAGCAACATGCCGTTCCCTCGCTGCCTTTTTATGTTGCTGCTCTTCTCCCACTTTCTCACTCATCAGTTCGTTCCTCTTCCAGCTTCTACCATTCTTCCACCATTCTTCTACCATTCTTCCATCGTTCTTCTACCATTCTTCCACCGTTCTTCTACCATTCTTCCACCATTCTTCTACCATTCTTCCACCGTTCTTCTACCATTCTTCCACCGTTCTTCTACCATTCTTCCACCGTTCTTCTACCATTCTTCCACTGTTCTTCTACCATTCTTCCACCGTTCTTCTACTATTCTTCCACTGTTCTACCGTTCTTCCACTGTTCTCTGTGGTAACAACAACAAGAGCATCACACCTGCAACAACCTGCACACTCAGAGCAGGAGACAACTACATCTACATGTCCACTGAACCAGTGGAACCACACACACCACACACACACACCAGTAGAACCAATGGAACCACACACACCACACACACACACCTGTGGAACCACACACACAGGTGGAACCACACACCACACACACCTGTGGAACCACACACACACACCTGTGGAACCACACACACAAATCATCTAAAGACGTCCTTCAGCAGATGGAAACGTCTGTGGTGCTCCTGGGGTTTGATCTGCTCTTGGTGTGAACCATCAGATGTGACCATCTCAAACACCTCGACTCCTCAGGTCCACCTCAACCCCCCAGGCTGCACCTTCACAGCGTGTCCACCTTACATGACAGAGTAGAGGACGTCCTGCATCAGCCAGGATTACACCAGCTCCTGGACCACGGGGCCAGGAGGAGAAGATGATGCAGTAACGAAGTTAGAGTGGTGAAGACCAGCACAATTCAACCTGGGGGGGGGTGTGGGGGGGTGTGTGTGGGGGGGTGCTATCTCTGGAACTAACTGTTGCGTAACCCAGCAGCTCAGGCTGATCCAGCTCAGGCTGCACGTCAGCAGATGCTGCTGCTGCCTGGACCGCCGCACCGCTGCAGGTGGAGTAACTGGATCAACTGTTGATCCTCAGCACCAACGCAAAGCAGACGGACGAGAGCCGGACCCTCAACAGCACGTCAGATCTGACAAGGGGGCGGGGCTTGTTCCACGCCACTTCGGAGTTGTGCTGCTAAAAGTTGTGGAAGCTGCACACACGCGTGTGTCCTGTGGGGACGGTCAGGAGCAAGACCCTGACAACACACAGCTCCTTCCCCTCAGCGGAGGAGTGAAGCGCCAATAACCAGAGTGTTGGAGCGTACCTGAGAGGACGAGGACGGGGGACGAGGACACGTCCAGCTGCTGCTCCCACCCTCAGGCACCGTCCACCGGGGAGCACCTGAACCTCCTGACCCCGGGCTTCCTCCGCCAGGGCTCCCTGGCATTCCCCCGTCGGAGCGCCGTCCCCACGGAGGAGGACTGGAATGTGGACGTGTGTCCGCGTCCGTCCGTCCGTCCGTCCCCGCTC
>CAJVRN010000219.1:4335000-4340000 GCA_911728415.1 Lagocephalus sceleratus | reverse complement strand
TTGATCGTCCTGTGTTGGATGGTCCTGTGTTGGATGGTCCTGTGTTGGATGGTCCTGAGTTGGATGAATATGTGTTGGATGAATCTGTGGTTGATCGTCCTGTGTTGGATGGTCCTGTGTTGGATGACTGTGGTTGATGACTCTGTGTCGGATGGTCCTGTGTTGGATGGTCCTGTGTTGGATGGTCCTGTGGTTGATGACTCTGTGGTTGATTGGGTCACTGGTTAGAGCCTAACCCTTCAGGTAAACTGGGGGTCTCATCACCTGCTGACGAGGCCTCGTCCCTCCTGAAGGATGCAAAGGTTGAGGCAGCCTTCAACAGGTTTGACCTTGACCTTCACCCTGACCTTCACCTTGACCTGAGGACCCTGCAGAAGGTGGTGGAGTGTATCTTCTCCACCCCCCACCGAGGCTCCACCCCCCACTGAGGCTCCACCCCCCACACAAAGGCTCCACCCCCACCGAGGCTCCACCCCCACTGAGGCTCCACCCCCACACAAAGGCTCCACCCCCACCGAGGCTCCACCCCCCACTGAGGCTCCACCCCCACACAAAGGCTCCACCCCCACCGAGGCTCCACCCCCACACAAAGGCTCCACCCCCACCGAGGCTCCACCCCCCACTGAGGCTCCACCCCCCACTGAGGCTCCACCCCACACACAAAGGCTCCACCCCCCACACAAAGGCTCCACCCCCCACCGAGGCTCCACCCCCACTGAGGCTCCACCCCCACCGAGGCTCCACCCTCCGCTGGCCCTCACCCAGGACGGTGTCCTTCATCAGTCAAAGGCGGTGAAGCGGCGCTCCTGCTCTGTGTTGTGGTTACTGTTGCTAAAACCGGGGGGGCCGGGGGGGTTTCCCTTTGTCCGCCGCTGCCTGGAGGAAGCGTAAGGAAACTCTGGTTTGGCAGCCTGAGCGTGACACAACACGTAAAAATCCTCCGCCTCTTAACTCCTTCGTCCCTGCGCTCTGACGCCTCGGCGACTCCGCGAGGAGCTCCAGAACATCTGCCAACATCTGGTGGAGCCAGCACCAGCGGTCAGAACCAGCTGTTGGCCCTCCTGCAGGAACGGGGACTGACGGGAACATCAAGGTGGCCCGTGGCCCCGCCCCCTCCAGGACCCCCTGACCTTCCCTGGAATGTTTCTCCACAGACTCTGGGTCAGTCAGTCAGAGCCCAGCAGGCCAGAGCCACGCCCCCTGGAGGACGCGGGACGGCGGCGCAGCTCTGAGCTCAGTAAACATCTGTACATCAGAACAGTGCGAACACAGCAACATCTGTACAGACGAGAGAAGAACAGCAGGCCTCAACAACTGATATATGAAACACACACACACACACCACACACATATATACACACACACACGCACACACGCACACACACCACACGCATATATATACACACACACGCACACACACACACCACACGCATATATACACACACACGCACACACGCACACACACACCACACGCATATATACACACACACGCACACACACACACCACACGCATATATATACACACACACGCACACACGCACACACACCACACGCATATATACACACACACACACGCACACACACCACACGCATATATATACTCACACGCACACACACACACCACACGCATATATACACACACACACGCACACACACCACATGCATATATACACACACACACACCCCACACGCATATATATACACACACACGCATACACACACACACCACATGCATATATATACACACACACACGCACACACACCACACGCATATATATACACACACACGCACACACACACACACCACACGCATATATATACACACACACGCACACACACACCACACGCATATATATACACACACACACACGCACACACACCACATGCATATATACACACACACACACTCACACACCCCACACGCATATATATACACACACACGCATACACACACACACCACACGCATATATATACACACACACGCACACACACACACACACGCATATATATACACACACACGCACACACACCACACGCATATATACACACACACACGCACACACACCACACGCATATATATACACACACGCACACACACACACCACACGCATATATATACACACACACACACGCACACCCCACACGCATACACACACCACACGCATATATATACACACACACACGCACACACACCACATGCATATATATACACACACACACGCACACACACACACAGCACACGCATATATATATACACGCGCATACACACACACACACACACACACACACACACACACTCTCTCAGCCTAGTCCTCACAGTGGACTTGGTTCTGAGACCTTCTATCTCTTCTTCTTCACCACTTCATCTATTTTACTTTTACTTTTCTCAACGAGGACGACAGCAACCACAAGGATCCATCATCAAAACATCAAAGCAAACGATCTTCCTTCATCTGTGCACACCACATCTGCCCAGCAGTGTGTGTGTGTGTGTGTGTGTGTGTGTGTGTGTGTCACATCCTACTCCAGTCACCAGACTGGTGGTACATCATTGTATCATTGTTGTTGTTTGGGCTTAAAGGGCTTTGTTGGGAGGAGAACCTGGTTCTCCAGGCTCCTCCATCACCTGTCTGATGATGGAGCTATGAACCGGGTCAGGAGGCACCAAAAGAGGCTTTGAGCAAGGTCCGGAGATGAGGAAGAGCTGAGGAAGAGCTGAGGAAGAGTCTGAGGAAGAGTCTGGGGAAGAGTCTGGGGAAGAGTCTGAGGAAGAGTCTGAGGAAGAGTCTGAGGAAGAGGAAGAACTGATCCAAGCCAAGCCTGCTCCTGGACCAGGACAAGGAGCTCCTCCTGGACCCTGAAGGTCCAAAACCAACATTCCAGAGAAAAAGAGGAGCCTCAAACCCAACACAGCGGTTCAGACTGGATCCTGACAAACAGAGAGGAGAACCTCTGCAACATCACTGGGCTGCAGCAGCTCCAGCAGCACCAGAACCCCCAGACCCCCCAACCCCCCCAGACCCCCTGACCCCCAAACCCCCAAACCCCCAAACCCCCCCAAACCCCCCAACCCCCGACCCCCCCAACACGGAGGTGGAAACATCTCATGATGAAACAGGATGAAGACGGAAAATCAGCGAAAACCAGCAGCACAAAGAAGAGAAGAGCTTTACTGAGCAAACATCTGGAGCACCTCTGGACCAAACCAGAGCACACCTCTGGACAGACCCCCCCCGGACAGACCCCCCAGACAGACCCCCCCTCTCTGGACTCACCTTTCAGGTTCCTGGGGTGGTTCTGCTTGGTCCGAGGCATTTTTGGGGATCAGGATTATGCAGCTGGACGGCAGGAAGAGGAGACTCCTGAGCCACAGTCTGGGTTCATCTACACACACACACACACACACACACACACACACACACACACACACACACACACGGTGAGCTCAGTGACCTGGGGGGGTGAACGGGGCTCTGGGCCCCCACTTTCTCTTGGCAGCTCTCTGGAGGTCAGGCACAGTGAGTGAGTTTGTCCTTCACACACGTGCCCCCCCAGGTCCCCCCTCGCCCCCAGGTGCCCCCCCAGGTGCCCCCCAGGTGCCCCCTGCCCCCAGGTGCCCCCCAGGTGCCCCCTGCCCCCCCCCAACCAACAAGGTCTCCCTCAGCAGAGGTGGGGCGACTCGGAGCAGGAAGTGAGCGGACAATCGACCCCTGTGTGCCTCCGTCGGGGGGCAGCTGTGTTACTCTGGAGTTCTCTCACGTCGGGGGGGGGGTTGTGGGGGGGGTTGTGGGGGGGGTCGTGGGGGGGTCGGGGGTGGGGGGGCCTCTCCTCTGGTTGGGTGCAGGCCCAGGATGGGGGGGCTGAAGCGTGGAAGCACGCCTCTGCAGGAGGGCGCCGCTGCAGCAGCCTTTGTTTCCCCGTTACGTAACGTTACTACAGCTGGACCCCCCGGACCCCCCGGCCCCCCCCGTACAGTGGCTACATGTGGCGCTGGAGCGATGACATCATCGGGTCTACTTCTGCACGCGCAGCCATCACCGCCGCGCTGCGGCCGTCCCCTCACCTGGGGCACGCGCGCGCGGGTCCCCAGGCGCGTGCGCGCGTCAGGAAACACCCCGGCACCGACCAGCACGCGAGCAGGACGCGCCCCCCGGGCCCCCCCCAGACCCCCAGGACCCCCCCAGACCCCCCAGGACCCCCAGACCCCCCAGGACCCCCCCCAGACCCCCAGACCCCCCCCAGGACCCCCCAGACCCCCCCCAGACCCCCCAGGACCCCCCAGGACCCCCCAGGACCCCCCCCAGACCCCCCAGGACCCCCCCAGACCCCCCAGGACCGGGGGCGGCTGCAGTCCGGGGGACAAAGCGGCTGCAGCCGGCGGAGGGAGCCCGGGGGGGGTCTGGGGGGGTCTGGGGGGGGGCGGAGCCGGGGGGCCGGGGGGGGGCCGGGGAACACCCCCGACGACCCGCGCCGGCACGTGCACGCAGGGACGCACGCGCGCCAGGTGGACGCGGCCGCTTACCTCGGAGCCGAGGAGGTCCGGGGGGGTCCGGGGGGGCCGGGGGGGCTCGCCTCCCCCACCTGCTCCGGTACACAGACCCTTCAAAGTTGGCGGCGGGGGGGGCGCGCTGCGCGTCCGCGGACGGCCGGGGGGGGCCCCGGGGGGCCCGGGGGCGCAGGGGCGCGGGCAGAGGCGCGGGGGGCGCGGGGGGGGTCCGGGGGGTCCGGGGCCCCGGGCGGTGGCGGTGCGGCCGCGGCGGTGTCAGCAGGACGCGGCCGTCGTCTGCGCCGCCTCACTTTCTATTGCAGGAAACAGACAGGCCCTCTGACGTCAGCGGGGGTCCCGTCCCGCCCCCGGGCCGCGGGGGGCGCGCGCGGGCGGGGGGGCCCGCGACGGGCGCAGCGACGCGGCGGCGGGGCGCAGCGACGCGGCCGGAATGCCAACGAGGGCCGCCCCGGCGGCGGGGCCGTCGTCCGTCGCGCCCCCCCGCGGCCCCCC
>CAJVRN010000219.1:4317500-4332500 GCA_911728415.1 Lagocephalus sceleratus | reverse complement strand
TGCTGCTCCGGCTGTCGTTGCTCAGACGGTTGCTGCTCAGACGGTTGCTGCTCAGACGGTTGCTGCTCCGACTGTTGCTGCCCCGAATGTTGCTGCTCCGACTGTTGCTGCTCCAACTGTTGCTGCTCCGACTGTTGTTGCTCTGGCTGTTGCTGCTCTGACTGTTGCTGCTCCAACTGTTGCTGCTCCAACTGTTGCTGCTCCGACTGTTGCTGCTCCGACTGTTGTTGCTCTGACTGTTGCTGCTCTGACTGTTGCTGCTCCAACTGTTGCTGCTCCAACTGTTGCTGCCCCGAGTGTTGGCCTGGACCATCGGTGCGTCCGCTGGGGCTGTACAGAACACCTTATCTGCTGGGAGCAGCTTGGCTGCCAACACCAGCTGTATTTATGTCGCATGGCCTCGGCCGCCTCCATAAATCTGCAGTAGGAGGAAGTGTGCTGACGCTGAAGGATCAAAGACACTAAAGGATCAAAGGCTGTAAATATGTCTGCAGCACCAATCTTTCTCCAAACACCTCGTGTCTGTGGACCGGACCCACTGAGGGAGGACCGCCACTGGAAGGTCCGGTTCAACAACAAACAGACAGGAAACAGAGCAGGGCCATGGCACACACACACACACACACACACACACACACACACACACACACACACACACACACACACACACACACACACACACACACACACACACACACACACACAGTAAGACACACAGTAGCACACACTTCAAAGCCCAGCTCTGTGATTTGATCTAGTAATAAAACATCTACAATGAGACCTCAGTGTCACTAGAAACCTAAATAAATACATTTTAACGTGATTATTAGTATTTTATATTTAACAATGTCAGAGTTTTGATTCACCACCCTTTCACTCTCACAGAAGTAGAATGTAAACATTATAGATGTTGTAGGTATTGTAGACGCTGTAGGTGTTGTAGATACTGTAGATGTTGTAGACACTGTAGATACTGTAGATGTTGTAAGTGTTGTAGATACTGTAGATGTTGTAGGTGTTGTAGATACTGTAGATGTTGTAGATACTGTAGACGTTGTAGGTGTTGTAGATACTGTAGACGCTGTAGGTGTTGTAGATACTGTAGATGTTGTAGACACTGTAGATACTGTAGATGTTGTAAGTGTTGTAGATACTGTAGATGTTGTAGGTGTTGTAGATACTGTAGATGTTGTAGATACTGTAGATGTTGTAGGTGTTGTAGATACTGTAGATGTTGTAGATACTGTAGATGTTGTAGATGTTGTAGATACTGTAGATGTTGTAGGTGTTGTAGATACTGTAGATGTTGTAGGTGTTGTAGATACTGTAGATGTAGACACTGTAGATACTGTAGATGTTGTAGATGTTGTAGATACTGTAGATGTTGTAGGTGTTGTAGATACTGTAGATGTTGTAGACACTGTAGATACTGTAGATGTTGTAAGTGTTGTAGATACTGTAGATGTTGTAGGTGTTGTAGATACTGTAGATCTTGTAGATACTGTAGATGTTGTAGGTGTTGTAGATACTGTAGATGTTGTAGGTGTTGTAGATACTGTAGATGTTGTAGTTACTGTAGATGTTGTAGGTGTTGTAGATACTGTAGATGTTGTAGTTACTGTAGATGTTGTAGATGTTGTAGATACTGTAGATGTTGTAGATACTGTAGATGTTGTAGGTGTTGTAGATACTGTAGATGTTGTAGACACTGTAGATACTGTAGATGTTGTAGGTGTTGTAGATACTGTAGATGTTGTAGGTGTTGTAGATACTGTAGATGTTGTAGATACTGTAGATGTTGTAGGTGTTGTAGATACTGTAGATGTTGTAGACACTGTAGATACTGTAGATGTGGTAGGTGTTGTAGATACTGTAGATGTTGTAGGTGTTGTAGATACTGTAGATTTTGTAGATACTGTAGATGTTGTAGGTGTTGTAGATACTGTAGATGTTGTAGACGCTGTAGATACTGTAGATTTTGTAGGTGTTGTAGATACTGTAGATGTTGTAGATACTGTAGATGTTGTAGGTGTTGTAGATACTGTAGATGTTGTAGACGCTGTAGATACTGTAGATTTTGTAGGTGTAGACGTCGCAGATGTTGTAAATGCTGTAGACACTGTAGGTGTTGGTTGTAGGTGGGTTGTACCTGCCTCTGGCCCAAACACAGGTCTGAAGAGATCAGCTCCACCTCCGACCTGACGGTTGGTTGTGATGTGTTCGTGTCCAGCTGTTGACCTTTTCCCAAGTTGACCATTCTTAACATACCAATCAATCAATAAATCAGTTTGTTCCTGATGATCTGAGGGAATGTGGACCAGTAAACACTCGCCGACGCAGCAGAAGCTGGTTCCCATGGCGACTTTGTTGTGTTTGGAGGACATTCACGAGGGTGACTTCTGAGTGGCGACAGTGAACGTTCCAGAGGTTTCATTTCCCTCTCATGAACTTGTGTTTTGATTTTCATTGAAAACATAAAAGTGAACTCGTGTCCCTGTCTGATGGTGCGTTCAGGGACCTTCACCAGTGTTGTGGAAGTATTTCTAACATGAAATGAAGGCGTCTGTAACGCTGGTGAAGAGTCCAGCACATGTTGTATCTGTGCTAATTACACAAGAGCAGGAAATGAAACATCCAGATAAAGATGTAAACGATCCATAATGCTCCATGTGTTCTTATTTTCATGCATGCATGCATTCATCCATTCGCTTTGGGGGCGGAGCCTGTCTCACCTAGCTTCAGGTGAGGGGTGGGGCCATAAGAGGACCAACAGTCACATCCCTCCTTGCTCATAAACCCACGACTGTTGGAGGGATCTGGAGAAGCCACGCAGACACTGGAAGTGTGTGTGTGTGTGTGTGTGTATGTGTGGGTGTGTGAGAGTGTGTGTGTGCATGTGTGTGTGCGTGTGTGTGCGTGTCAGGAGGAGTCCATCATGGTCCATTGTTGCCGTGCAGATCTGCTCTGAGTGTGTTCAGGCCCTTCAGCCTCAGCCTGCTTGTGGAGCTCCTGCACACACACACACACACACACACACACACACACACACACACACACACACACACACACACACACACGATGACGTGAGCTCAGCATGAACGTGTGGAAAACATTCACAGGGATTCTTCTTGTGTGAGGGTGATTTAAAGCGTGTTTAATCAGCGTAGCAGAAGTGGAAAGATGTTGTTAAGAGAGCGATTCGACACCCTAATCCCTGGTGGGAAAGTCTCCTCTGTCCACGCCAACTTGGAAAAAGCCGGAGTACCGGAGGTGAAGGCCCACGGCCTCCCCCGGTCCCCTCCTGTCGGTGTGGGGTGGCGCCCCAGACTGGTGCCACTGGGTTTACTGGTGTCCTGCAGACCTGAGCAGGACCTCCGGGGCTCCGCTGGGTGGAGGTGGGCGGAGCAGCCAGCCCGGAGTCCTGGATCCTCAAGTGTTTTCCCTCTCTGGGAGAAGTCTTGGTTGTGTCAACGTTTCCAGTGACGTGACCACAAAGGGGAAAAATCCCTGCTGTTGGGAAGGCCGGGCGGCTAATACGGGAAGAACGCTGAGTGACGGCGCGGCGCTCGAGCGGGGCCGGAGCAGCAGATGTTCAGTGATTCCATTCCAGGGAGGAGCTGGAAAAACGGGAGGCTGCAGTGTTTTTATTTTGATCATCATGGCTGAAAGAACGAACCCCACGTCCCCTCATGAACACATGAAGTTTGTGAAACCGTTAACCTTCAAAAGGAGCGTTTATACATGCAGGTGATCAGCTGATGAAGGGGGCGGAGCTAAAACTATGATAGTGACATCAGCCCAGTAACCATGGTGACCTACATAGATAGATAGATGGATGGATAGATACTTCTTTCTTCTCCCTTTTCAGTGATGAAAAAACTGCCTGTTTTTGACCGAAATTGCACGGATGTGTTTTTTTAAGTTTTATCCAGTTCTTCTCAACATAATGAGAGAGTTGTTTGTCCTGTGGATTGAAGTCTTCTGCTGAACTTTCCACTTGTTTGTACGTGGAGTGCCTGTGGAAAAACATTTGTGGGAAGGAGGGAAAGAACGGAGGGGAAAATCTCGTGTCAGCTGTGCTGCTGCTACTTTTAGAGTCTTCGCTGGAAAAGAGAGCGAGAAGGAAACAAAGCAGCAGACTGGGTCTCCTGGGGGGGGGGGCTCCACATCAGCTGACGGGTGGATGTGCAGCACCAGCAGACGCCATCAACACACCAGTGGGTGAGGTGGGGGTCGTGTGGTGGAGTCTCTCCCTGGTCACATCAGCCCAGATGTGTGGGCACCGATCTCCTCTGGGCCTGAGAGGAGGAACACTGAGCCTCTGGAGTCAGCTTTAGACCAGCTCACCTCCTCACTTCACCTCCTCCCTTCACCTCCTCCCTTCACCTCCTCACTTCACCTCCTCCCTTCACCTCCTCCTTCACCTCCTCCCTTCACCTCCTCCCTTCACCTCCTCCCGTCACCTCCTCACTTCACCTCCTCCCTTCACCTTCTCCCTTCACCTCCTCCCTTGTGTTTAGTGATGGACGGATGAGCGCCTCCCCTCAACCAGGACTACGTCTGTTGTTGTCATTCTTTCCAAAAGCGCATTTGTTTGGTTTCTTTTTGTCTCCTTCATTTGTCACTAATGAGGAAATGAAATGAGCAGTTCTTCTTCTTGACGTGTGAAATAAAGTGTTTCCTCAAAAGACCTGATTGTGAAAGCAGGATGATATTTTTAATCATGAGCAAACACCAGTCCACGTGTTCTGATTCTCTCTGCTGGGGGGGTTGAGGAGGTTTACAGGCTGGGTTAAGTGGGGGGGGCAGCCTGTTTTCAGCTCCCTGCTGCCCCCAGTGGACCAACAGGGTCCGTCCACCCTGACAGGATCAGAACTGAAGGACAGAAGACGGAGAAATCACAACCACCCAACAGTTCTTCTTCTCTGGTAGATTTCCTAAATGCACCACAGGTTACCAACCTGCCTGTTTCCTTCAGTGATACCCTCAGAGGTCAGAGGTCAGGGCTCCTCCACCTCCTGAACATCAGCGTGTCTCCTCTCGGTCCTAAACCAGATGTGTGCAGATACAGAGGGACGTTGCGTCACGCGCTGATGTGATCACGGCCTCCGTCCGTCACTCTCGCCGCGGCCCCCCCGGGCGTTTCGGGTCCGCTCAGACGGAGCCTCCCCTCGCCGAGGCCACCGCCGTGAGTCCCGCTCGCCTGGCATCGTCCCGCCCACGCAGCCGCTTACGTAAGGCAGCGGCGCGTGGACGGGCGTCCGCGAGTGAGCGTGGTGACGGAGGTATTTATATCAGACGGGGATGGAGGGACGGTGACTCACCCCTCCGCTCTTTATTTTTACCCCCACGATGTTCCCTCCCCCTCGACTCTTCTGGAGGAGAGGACGAGAACGTGCGCGAGCGCGACGCTCCTCCAGACGGGCTGAAGATGACCGACCCCCCCGATACCCCCCCGATACCCCCCCTTATACCCCCCCGATACCCCCCCAATACCCCCCTGATACCCCCCCAATACCCCCCTGATACCCCCCGATACCCCCCCAATACCCCCCCTGATACCCCCCAATACCCCCCTGATACCCCCCGATACCCCCCAATACCCCCCTGATACCCCCCCAATACCCCCTGATACCCCCGATACCCCCCCAATACCCCCCTGATACCCCCCAATACCCCCCTGATACCCCCCGATACCCCCCAATACCCCCCTGATACCCCCCCAATACCCCCCAATACCCCCCTGATACCCCCTCGATACCCCCTCGATACCCCCGATACCCCGATACCCCCCGATACCCTCAGACTGCAGGAGTTAAACAACAAGACAGCACACCACTTTAACCCTTCTCACGCAGCAACAACAACAACAATAATGACAACAACAATAACGACAATGACAACAACGACTACAATTATAACAAGTACAATGACAACAATGACACCAACAACAACAATGACGTTGACAACAACACTAACAACAGCAACAACATCAAGAAACAACGACAACAACAGCGCCAGCAGCGTCAGGGTGTAGTGGACAGCAGACTGGGACGCGTCCAGGGGCGGGGCCCACCAGGCCCTTCACGTCTTCAGGAGCTCCGGTTGTCCCTGTCAGCTACGCCTGTTCTACAGCCTGCAGGACAGTCGTCCATAAACAAGCGTCCTCTGTCCGTCTGTGGACCGTCCCAGTGTGGTTGTGTGACTGTTCAGAGGGAGACTGTAGCAGCAACAATCGTCCAAGGGTTGTTATGTAACAGTGTGCTCATCGTCAGGTGCACACTGTTTCCCCGTGCCGACGAGGGCGGCTCTGATTCGCCAAACAGTCGCTATTTTAGGCGACTGTAGTTACGTAACGCTACACCTGCTGACAGCCTCACCTGGCAACACTGCGCTCTCGGGGGGGGTCACCTGCTGATGAGGCCGGGGGTCACCATGGAGACCTGTGGGGGTGTTGTCACAGCTGATCGACTGTGCTTGATCAACGAGGAGGAGGTGGGGCTGACACAGCCCGTCTGGACCTGGCCCGCCCCTCAGAGCACACACAGGTGGAGATGATCCTCCTGAAGACCACAGCGCGGTCTCCAGCAGCGCCTCACCGCGCTCAGCCTCCCCTGCGCTTACGTAACCCTGCTGAGACGGGGAGCTCCTCAAGAGCAGCGCGCTTAACCCTTTCCTGTTCAAGCAGGAATCCATGATTGATGAAGACCTTGGAGCACAACACAGTTGGACGAGGAGAGCAGCAGGACTGGAGCAGATCATCTTACGTAAGCTGCTGGAGGACCCTCCGGGCGGTCTGAGGGTGTGTGAGCGTCTCCTGAGAGGCCCTCAGCAGGGCAGGGAGCCCCGAGGGCCCGAGGACCCACTGAACCTGTGAGCGGGACTCCAGCAGAACCTGGGCTGAGGCCCTCGGCCTCTTCCATCAAGGTCAGTCAGGTTGGACTGTGGGAGGTGACCTTTGACCTCTGCTGTGGTCTGAGGGCCAAGGTGGGACCCTGACAGACTGGTAAACTGGTACACTGGCCGACCAGTCACCTTTGTCCAGTGAGAGCTCCGGTCTCGGCCCAGCCCCACAAAGCAGGTCAGATGTTGGAGCAGATGAACGTGAGGCTGATTCCTCCATTTGCAGGAGGTCAGCGCAGGTGAGGGGCCCCTGGGGGGCCCCGGGGGCTCCTGGGGGCTCCTGGGGGCCCTGGGGGCCCTGGGGGCCAGAAGGAGGGTCACTGTGGGGCCCCAGTTTGTGCTGGGAGCCCGAGCTGGGCCACCAGCAGCCAGAGGCGGCCAGCGCTGCCCCCTGGTGGTCGCTCGGCAGAAGCACTTCGTCCAGGAGGAACCAGACCGATGGTGTCAGAAGAGAAGATCAAATTAGTCGAGCGTTAATTACTGATGATGAGTCTTCTGGTGCCCCGCCCACCCACGGCCTCATCAAGGTGGGCGGGGCACCGTTCTCCAGGAACACCCTGAGGAGCAGGTCCTGGTCCAGTTTCCACCCTAACCCAGTCAGCACCAGTCTGACCTGTAGGATGAGGTCAAAGGTGTGGAGGTCACAGCCGGTCCAGCAGCCTCAGGAGCTCAGGAACCGAGGGAGCTTTATTAACTCCATCACAGCAGCAGCACAAAGACGGAGGTCAATAAGGAGGAGAGAAGGACCTGGACGGCCTCCAGCCATTGTTGAGAGGACCAAAGAGCACATCCTGGCCTGCTGCCCTTCTCAACTGTCCAGGACTTCCTGTGAAGGACGTTGAGGACAAGAGCAGAGATCAGATCAGCTGATGCATGATGGGGATGAAGGACCATCTCAGAGGAGGTCTGGAGGGAAGGACCATCTCAGAGGAGGTCCGGAGGAGGTCTGGAGGGAAGGACCATCTCAGAGGTCTGGAGGAGGTCTGGAGGGAAGGACCATCTCAGAGGTCTGGAGGAGGTCTGGAGGGAAGGACCATCTCAGAGGTCTGGAGGGAAGGACCATCTCAGAGGTCTGGAGGAGGTCTGGAGGGAAGGACCATCTCGGAGGAGGTCTGGAGGAGGTCTAGAGGGAAGGACCATCTCAGAGGAGGTCTGGAGGAGGTCTGGAGGGAAGGACCATCTCAGAGGAGGTCTGGAGGAGGTCTGGAGGGAAGGACCATCTCAGAGGAGGTCTGGAGGAGGTCTGGAGGGAAGGACCATCTCAGAGGAGGTCTGGAGGAGGTCTGGAGGGAAGGACCATCTCAGAGGAGGTCTGGAGGAGGTCTGGAGGGAAGGACCATCTCAGAGGAGGTCTGGAGGGAAGGACCATCTCAGAGGAGGTCTGGAGGAGGTCTGGAGGGAAGGACCATCTCAGAGGAGGTCTGGAGGAGGTCTGGAGGGAAGGACCATCTCAGAGGAGGTCTGGAGGAGGTCTGGAGGGAAGGACCATCTCAGAGGAGGTCTGGAGGGAAGGACCATCTCAGAGGAGGTCTGGAGGAGGTCTGGAGGGAAGGACCATCTCAGAGGAGGTCTGGAGGAGGTCTGGAGGGAAGGACCATCTCAGAGGAGGTCTGGAGGAGGTCTGGAGGGAAGGACCATCTCAGAGATTCCAGGTGCTCTAAACCAGCGGTCCCCAACCCAAAAGGCAGCGCGCACGACATGCGTGTAACGCCCCGAGAAGACCGACCCAATACAGATCTTCTTGTTTGTTTTCCTACCCGGAGGAAGCGCCCCCCCCAGATGAACAGTAAGGCTCCTGTCAGAGAGGGAGGGGGACCTGAGGGCCACGCCCCCTTCTGATGAGGGGGGGAGTGATGCTGAGTCTGACCTTTGACCTGCTGGATCACCCCCCCCTCCTCCACCCCCCCGCTGGTCCAACAGCTCCTCCTGATGGGGAGGAAGAGGAGGATGAAGATGAGGAGGAAGAGAGAGAGGAGGAGAAGAGGAGGAGGAGGAAGAAGAGGAGGATGAAGATGAGGAGGATGAAGAAAAGGCGGAAGAGAGGGAGGAGGAGAAGAGGAGGAGGAGGAGGAAGATGAAGAGGAGGAAGAGAGGGAGGAGGAGGAAGACAAGGATGGAGATGAGGAGGAAGAGGAGGAGCTCTGCTGCAGTTCCACTTTGGACCAGAGGGGGGCGCTCGTCTCCCAGCTTTAATGTGGGGAGTGTGTTGAGATGAGAGACAGCAGCATTGAACAACAACAACAACAACAACAGAATAACTAGACTTTCACCCGGATTATTATATTTTGGTGCACATACTCCTGTTTCAATCCTATTGATCCCAAATATTGATAAACGAGGTGATTATTGTTGTTATTATTATTGTTATTATTATTATTGTTATTAGTAGTAGTAGTAGTAGTAGCAGCAGCAGTAGCAGCAGCAGTAGTAGCAGCAGTAGTAGTAGTAGTAGTAGTAGTAGTAGTAGTCGTAGTAGTAGTAGCAGTAGTGGTAGAAGTAGTAGTAGTAGTAGCAGTACTCTTAGTAGTAGTAGTAGTAGTAGCAGTAGTAGTAGCAGTACTACTAGTAGTAGTAGTAGTAGTAGCAGTAGAAGTAGCAGTAGTGGTAGCAGTAGTAGTAGCAGTAGTGGTAGCAGTAGTGGTAGCAGTAGTAGTAGCAGTAGTGGTATTGTTGTATTTAATGTGGGATGCTCTGCTGGCGCCCTGGTAACCATGGTAACCGTGTTCGGTGGTGACCTGTCCTGGTGAATCATGGCCTCACAGTGGTTTTTGTCTCCGACGGGGATTTCGCAGTAACAGAGCGGTGTCAGGTTGTGGGCCCGGCCCTGCTTTGATGTGTCCTTGTCTTTGATGTGCTCTATTGTTTGAGCGGCTGTAACAGGATCCCTCCAGGGCGTCCGACTGTGGTTACCCTGCTGTCAGTCGCCGTGGTCGCAGTGTCCTCCTTCAGGCTCTGGTGAGTCATCAGCAACATTCCTGCCTCGGGGAGGACGGCGACACCGTTTGGAAACCTGACCTTTGACCTCCACAGGCGCCTCGTGGAGAACAGCAGCATGACGTGGTCACATGTGGTCACGTGTCATAGGACGAGATCTGGATGGGAGCTGTGAGGGGACGATCCAGATCCAGATCCAGATCCAGATCCAGATCAAAGAGTGAATGACTTCAATGTACTCCTCATCAAAGCTGGATGGTCCTCTGGAGGTTCTGGAGCCTCTTTTGGAGGTTCCTCTGGAGGTTCTGGAGGTTCTCCTGGAGGTCCTGGAGTCTCTTGTGGAAGTTCCTCTGGAGGTTCGGGAGGTTCTCCTAGAGGCTTTCCTGGAGGTTCTCTTGGAGAAGGTGACGTTCTCCTGGAGGTTCTCCTGGAGGTTCTGGAGGCAGCAGCAGTCCTGAACAGAGTTGTGATTGTGTTTGTGGAGTCTCACCTGCTCTTTGGACTTCAGGGGCCAGAACCAAGGACAGGGCCAGGGTGCTGCTGCACCATCATCCTGAGGATTCCTCTCTAATGGTCTCTGCAACAACGACAAGTGACCAACACCACCACAACAAAAGCAACAACAACACCAGTAACAAGTGACCAACACCACCATAACAAAAGCAACAATAACAACAACAAGTGACCAACACCACCACAACAACAGCAGCAACAACAGCAACAATAACAGCAGCAACAACAACAGCAACACCAGTAACAACGGCAACCATAACAAGTCACCAACACCACCACAACAACATCAGCAACAATAACAACAACAGCAATAACAACAGCAACACAAGTAACAACAGCAGAAAAAATAAAAACAGCAGCAAGGACAACAGCAACAACACCAGTAACAACAGCAACAACAGCAGCAGCAACCACAGCAACAATAACAGCAACACCAGTAACAAGAACAGCAACAATAAAAACAGCAGCAGCAACAATAACAGCAACACCAGTAACAACAACAGCAACAATAAAAACACCAGAAACAACAGGAGCATACAACTGCAGCAATGACAACAATATCAAGAGCAACAATGACAATAACAGCAACAACGATCACAACAACGATGACAACAGCAGAAATAATGACAGCCACAGCAATTTGGTCTTCTGGTCACAAACAAACATAATCACTCACTCACTCACTCACTCACTCACACACACACACACACACACACACACACACACACACACACACACACACACACACAAACATACACATTGTTCTTGGCTGCAGTAAGTGCTGAACTAAACCACATGAATCTCCCATTGTTCCCAGTTCCTCCAGCAAATGTCTTCCCCAGTCTGAGGATCACTGTCTGGGATCTGCTCCAGGACCTCAGGAGCAAGTCTGGTCTCCACAAACCAGGGAGGTTCTGGAGAGGTGAGGGGACTCAACCACATATCTGAAGATCAGGAACATCTCCTGTTCTTCACCTGAGTCACCTGCAGATGTTGTGATGTTTCACCTGGAGCTTCATCTACAGATGTTTACAGATGTGATGGAGCCTCTCATCTGTCTCCCCATCAGAGATCTTCACAGAGAAGACTGTTGATCCTGACTGATTCATCATCTCAGGTTTCAAGAACCTTCAGTGAGTCATTACAACCACATTTCCTGGAATGTTATCCAGACCTCCTCCACACCCTTCCTCCTACGAGGATGAAGGGCAGCTTCAGGGAAGAGGAGCCTACCTGAGGTCATGTGATCATGACAGAACTGAAAACGTGACTCTGTTCATCAGGATATAAAACAATAAAAACAGAGAATCTAAACAAACACATCAGAATTCTCCTCTGGTTCTCCCCTGGTTCTCCTCTGGTTCTGATCTGGTTCTGCCCTGGTTCTGTTCTGGTTCAGGCCTATGCAGCTTGCTCAGCTAACCCCAAGGAGCATCTCAACAGAACCAGATGTGTTTTTATTTTAAAACCAGACTTCCTGTGTTCCACACAGAATAAACGTAGATGATCACATGTAATTTAACAGGTTTCTACTTTCTCAGAAAAACATTCTGGCTGTTTCATAAGTCAACAAACAAGATGTGAGTCACTCTCCTGAAATAGAACAACAACTGCACCGACTGTAACTTAAAACCTCTGTGGTTGTTTCTCTTTATTCATTCATTCTTTAGAAATGAAAGGAGCAGTAAACCAGGCGGAGAACCTGCTGCCCAGAGAAACATCTAGATATTTGAGTCATGAAACATTTACCAACGTTGAACCTGAACAGCTGTAACCACATCAGCTTTATAAGTGCAGCTGCTCTTGCTCTGTGGTGGAGGACGTCCTCAAGGACCCACCACTGCCCCCTGATGGCTGCTTTCTCTGAGGTTTGCTGGGTTTAAGGTGTGGCTGTTTTCAGGTTTAGTTTCACTGTAACAGGAAGCATGAACAGCTGAACCGCCTGTGTCTTCACATAAAAACAGGACTGCTGTTGTTGGAACACTGAATCAAAATGCCAGCTCTGGCCACAGACACATCACGACTTCAGAGCCTCCAAACCCCCAAATCTCATTTCTACACGTTGGTGTGACGACTGTGATTGTGACTGTCTTTGTCTGACCACCTGAACGATCAGTTCCATTTGTCCTTGATCATTACATTCATCTAAAGAAGCAGACTATTATTGTTCAACCTCCGTCACTGAGAGGGAAGTCAACACGTTCAGAAATGCCTGAAGCTGTAGCAGAAACACCAACAAACTGACTGTTGTTGTTGTTGATGCTGCTGTTGTTGTAGTTGCTGTCATTGCTGCTGTTGTTGCTGTTGTTATTGCTGCTGTTGTAGTAGTTGCTGTCATTGTTGCTGTTGTTAATGCTGTTGTCATTGTTGTCGTTGTCACTGTTGTTAATGCTGCTGTTGTTGTCGTTGCTGCTGTTGTTCCTGTTGTTGTTGTTGTAGCTATTGTTGTTGGTGATATAGTTGCTGTCATTGTTGCTGCTGCTGTTGTTCCTGTTGTTGCTCTCGTCACTGTTGTTGTGGCTGCCGATGTTCCTGCTGCTGTTGTTGTGGCGGTGTTGGTGACTTGTTGTGCTCAGTGAGGTCAGAGGTGTGAATCATGCAGCTGAAGGAGCAGCTTCCTGCTGCAGCCTGACTCACCTGGTTAATGATGGTGCTGCTTAATGAGTCACAGATTAAACCCTCCCAGTAACCCCCAGTAACCTTCCAAGTAACCCCCCCAGTAACCCTCCCAGTAACCCTCCCAGTAACCCCCCAGTAACCCCCCAGCAACCGTCCCAGTAACCGTCCCAGTAACCCCCCCAGTAACCCCCCCACTAACCCCCCCAGTAACCCTCCCTGTTATGTTGTTTGTATTTTTTATTGAATTATAGCGTTTGTTCTCCAGCTCCTGTTTCAGGTGTCGTTATCAGGGGACACTCCCAGTTTAACCTGTTCCCTCCCAGTCACGGTGACAGGTGAACAGCTGTGATGGAACTTTAAGACTAGAACATCTGTCAGCTGGTGCAGAGGTCAGAGGTCACGGTGACATCAGCCTGACCAGGAGGTGTTTCCCTCCCAGATGTTGTGATGGGTCAAAGGTCAACAGGGGGGACACCTGCTGGTGCTCCATCTGGGTTACCTGCTCAGGCTTTTAGAACACACACACACACATGCACACACACACACACACATAAACACATACACTCATACTCACTCACTCACAGCACAGAAACAGCACTTCTTAAAGTTACCAATGATCTTCTCATACCTTCAGATCATGGACTGGTCTCTATGCTGGTTCTGCTGGACCTCAGTGCTGCTTTTGATACAGTTGATCACAGCATCCTGTTACAGAGACTGGAACACTTGGTTGGGATTAAAGGGACAGCACTAGACTGGTTTAGATCATATTTATCTGATAGATACCAGTTTGCTCTTGTCCATGGTGTTCCCTCTTCATACAGTAGGGTTAGCCACGGAGTCCCTCAAGGTTCTGTACTTGGACCAATCCTCTTCACCTTGTACATGCTTCCCTGAGGGAACATTATTCGGCAGCATGGGATACATTTTCATTGTTATGCTGATGACACCTAGCTTTATTTATCCATGAAACCAGAAGAGACAGAGAAGTTAGTGAAGCTCCAGACCTGTCTTAAGGACATAAAGTCCTGGATGTCTTCAAATTTCCTCCTCCTTAACCCAGGAAAAACTGAGGTCATGGTGTTTGGTCCTGAACCTCTCAGGGATAGGTTAGATCACATTATCACTCTAGATGGTATCTCCTTAGAATCTAGTCTCTCTGTGAGGAATCTAGGAGTAACTTTTGATCAGAACCTCTCCTTTAAGTCACACATCAAATTAGTCTGTAGAAGTGCCTTTGTTCACCTGAGGAACATCACAAAGATCAGGAAGTGTTGCAGCATGATGCTGAAAAGTTAGTCCATGCTTTTGTTACCTCCAGGCTGGACTATTGTAATTCTTTACTATCAGGGTGTCCAAACAACTCTTTAAGAAGCCTCCAGGTGATCCAGAACGCTGCAGCCAGAGTTCTGACAGGTATTGACCAAAGAGATCACATAACTCCTGTACTGGCGTCTCTTCATTGGCTGCCCGTTAAATTCAGAATCATTTTTAAAACCCTCCTCTTGACCTACAAGGTCCTCAGAGGCCTAGCTCCATCCTACCTGGAGGAGCTAGTGATACCTTATCAGCCCACTAGACCGCTCCGCTCTCAGAACGCTGGTCTACTTGTGGTTCCCAGAGTCTTTGGGAGTAGATTGGGGGGCCGAGCATTTAGCTACCAGGCCCCCCTACTATGAACCAGCTCCCTGTCCAGGTACGGGAGGCTGACTCCACCTCTACTTTTAAGACCAGACTTAAAACCTACCTCTTTGATAAAGCTTATTGTTACTAACCTTGTAGTTCAGTTACTATCATAGACAGACTAATGATCATACTTAGGGGGTCGTCTAATCACTAGGTTAAGATACTAGTTATGCTGCTATAGGATCACTAGGTTAAGGTACTAGTTATGCTGCTATAGGATCACTAGGTTAAGATACTAGTTATGCTGCTATAGGATCACTAGGTTAAGATACTAGTTATGCTGCTATAGGATCACCAGGTTAAGATACTAGTTATGCTGCTATAGGATCACCAGGTTAAGATACT